>JAJEKB010018169.1:0-28327 GCA_022393335.1 Macrotrachela quadricornifera
CACTTGCATATTGATAAGATTCACCTGGATAAATAAATAAAAAATAACCAAAAAAAGAAAATTTTCATTTACCTTTTCGTTGAACAAATATTTTTAATAAACCTGTATTAACACGTAAAATATGTTCGATAATTGTATCGTTATTTATTGAAAGAAGTTCACCATCTTTATCTAAATAAGTTATATGAAAGGGAATATTTTGAAGACCATGTATTTCTTCAATTAATTTTTGAAAATCATCAAATTTTATGGGATTTTTTCGATCGAGTTCAAATCGACGAAATTCAGCACCAAACTATAAAATTAAATAAATATTACATTTTAAAAAAAAAAGAAATAATATATCTTACTTTGCTTTTAACTTCAAGTAACGATAACATTTAACAATCTACAAATAAAAAACGAAAACAACTGAGATAATGATATTTTTTGACACAAATAAACAAACAACTATTGAAAAGAGCATGTTGTCCTTTTTGTTCTGTTTTATAATTGGTAAGAAAAGATATATCAATAGATGGCATTATTATACATTTTTTTTATCATTAATATTAAAATAGATAAAATGTTCTTCATATTATTGAAGATGAGAAATTGAATCCTTTTTCCAATTGTAACACGTTCAATTTGTTACATACAATGATCTTTAGAATATTTTATAATGTTATACTTGTCTTTGAAAAAAATATTATCAAAAACATTAGATTGAGAAATGGTATACTATACCGCAAGATGCAGTGTGATTATTTTACAATTGTACTTAAATATAAAAAAAATAGACTTATTTAATAGTAATGATTGTTCATGTACACAGTTGGAAATAATATTATTCTAGGAAGTATCGCGTATAATTTCCAATAGAAGAGATAATGAATTTTATATCAGAATGAAAGCTCGTCAAAAATAGGGTTTCTTGATGCTAAATAGAAAGGGTTATCCAAAATTTTTAATATCGAACTTAAAATACTTGCCGAAATTTTATACTTTTTTTGTAGAAGAAGAGCAAAATAGAATAATGTATTTTTCGGGGATATTTTTACATACATGTATATGAAAAAGTTTTTAAACAGAGTTGTTGAATTCAAACTCACTGGAAACTGTCTAAAGAATGTACCAAAAAACACGCATTTTTGACATTTTTTATAGAAAAAAATCGTGTTTTACACTAAATTCACCTGTTTTCCATTAGTATCCTTATGTAAGATATTTTTTCATCACAAAAAATTTTCATATATACAGTTTTGTAGAGTTCGACGAGGTTCTTGAACCATATAAAAATATCCAAGAAAAATACATTATTCTATTTTACTTTTCTACTACAAAAAAAGTATAGAATTTCGGAAAGTATTTTAAGTTCGATATTAAAAAGTTTGCATAACCTTTACTATTTAGTATCAATAAACCGCATTTTTTATGAGCTTTCATTTGATATAAAATTCCTTATCTCTTCTACTGGAAATTATAGGCGATGCCCTCTAGAATAATATTATTTCTAACCATGTAGAAATGGTAGAAACATACTTACAAATAAAATCAGTAGTTAAACATTTCATTGCGTAGCATCTTGACGATCGAAAAGAAAAATGATGAAGAAGAATATTCATAAAGAATAATAATGCTATCAGTGAATGTACGAATGAGATTAGTTCACTTGAAAAAAAAAATGTTTTTTTTTGTCGGAAAGAAGAGTCATAGGCACATATGATTTTATAGTTTTCTTAATCTTATTGAAACAAACTAAATAAATATCCGAATTCTAGTTAATTGATAAATTTCAAAATCTTTCACATTTATATTTTTCTGGTTAATACCAAGAAACTGAATCGAACAGAAAAAAAGAAATATGATGAACATAGAAAAAAAGAGAAAAAAAAAGGCAACAAAAGTTAGTAGAAACACACACACACTTTTCTGACTAGAATGTTTTGTTTTCTACTCCCTACACAAAAAAGAAAAAAAATCTAAATATGTATTATTAAATAGACATATTATTGTTGTTGACGAAAATGTTTATTAATTGAATAACCACTAGTTGGTTGAATTCGATGACTTTCTTGTTGTTTTAATTGTGCTAATTGTTCACTTGGTGATAGATGTGTATATTCAACTGGTTGCTTAAAACCAGCTGATATAAATTGCATCGGTTGTCGATTTGTTGATGATGATGATGGTTGTTGTTGTTGTTGTAGTTGTTGTGATGGTGGTGGTGGTGGAATAGTTACACCACTTGATTTTTTCATTGTTGATGATTTTGGCATCATTGATGATGTTTGACTATATTCCGAACCGCTTCCATAACCAATAATACCAGGTAATACTGGTTGAAGATTACGAACAGGTGCTTCATTATTTGTTATTGGTAAATAAACTTGTGATGTTGTATTTGATTGCTGAGGATAACGAAGATTTGTTGATATTGATGGTATATTACGATTTATTGATGTAGATGGAATTGATTTTGTTGTTTCAGTTGATTTATTTGAATGATGAAGTGTATTCCAAAATGAATCAAATGAAACAAGTTCACCATCAACAAATTCTACTAATTGAACAAAATTTGGTTCTAAATTTATTAAATAAAATTATTTTAGACTAAACAAGAAAGAATTATATTTTTATATTACCACGAGTTTTTCTTGCATATAAAATTTTATCACGTATTTTCTTTTTAAATAAATCTTTATCTTGTGCTGTCCATGAATGATTTATATCAAAACCATCTAAACGACATAAATATGCTTGTAATGGTAAATCAAGAAAACGTGTATGTAATGGTCGCATTGTATTCGTTCCTAATTCACGTATTTCACCTTGATCAACAAATTGAACCTTAAATAAAAATTTTTACTATCAAAAAAAAAGCAAAATTTTCTATTTAAAAAAATATTCTACCCATGCAAAATTTGTTGTTGGTTTAAATTCTAATACACGTGCACGATACCAATGTGATTGATAACGAACAGCAACCATTTGACCACGACAATATGATGTAGCTGTTGATATACCACGACGTTGTTCAGTTGCATATAAATCTCTTTAATAAAATAATTATTTTTCTATAGAAAAATTCAAATTAAAAAAAATATTTACGCCATATTTCGATGAAGATCATTAAGCATTTGATTTGGTTCCATTTCTTCAGGATATGGAGCAGCTAAAAGAAGATAAAAATAAAACTAAATTGAATTGTTTTAATATAATAGTTAACTGAGAGAAAAACAATCAGTAGAAACATCGATTTGAAAAGCTTTTTAATATATTTAGTACTTGCAAAAATTTTGTAAGATATTATTCAATCATTTCATTTTAATGTCAACAGAAAGTCCTGCTAATCATTTACAATAAACGATTAGTATTGTATATTAAATTAACTAGACAATCTTTTCATACAATTAAAATTAAAATTCTAGTAAATAACTAATAGCTTTGGATTTCTCTTATATACGATAAATAGATAGTTTTTAGACGATATTACAATACATACGTTGACTGCCTTGACCAAGTGAAGTATCAATACCAAATGGATATCGAATATAAAATTCGCCAGCTGATTTAACATGTGTTACTTCAACAGCATACCAATGTCGTGGTTCTGGTTCGATAACAGGTGGACAATATGGTAAATTTTCTATATTAAAAGAATTTAAAAAAAAAACATCTGATTTATTTATTAACTAACCTTCATCATCAGGTAATGGAAGTGGTTCAGTATTAGTTGAATGAATAGTTTGATTATTTATTTGTTGTTTTTGTGGTTGTTCATATCGAACATCAACTGGATTTCTTTCAATAAAAATTGATGATGTTGATTGTGGTTTATCAGTTTGTTGTTGAGTAAAAGTTCTTTGAGATTCAATATATTGTCTAATACGTTGATTTTTATAACCATTTAAATCATTCATTGCATCATTAGCAATACGTATATATTCCATATAATTTGAATCAGGTATTGCAAGTTTTTTTTCAATTAATTGTTCATTTATTGAATTAACTGATGTATTCATATCATATAATATAATTGGTAATGATGGATCACTAAGTCTTTAAGATAAAAAAAAATTATTTTTTATTTTTTATTTTAATATTTTACTTTATTGTTCGTGTTGATGTACTCAATGAATAGAATCGAAATGTTTTAAAACCTTTTCCACCAATGAAACGATTCATTAAATTAATAGATTCACGTGACCAATCTTCATTAATTGAATTTATTAAACCTAATGCACATTTAATAGCTTGTGGTGGATATATTTGATAATCTGGTATAAGTTCATATATAGATGATTCTTGTATTGTTATATATTCACCAAAATCAAAACAAAGTACAAGTAATGTTTTACGTTCTCGATCATAATTTATAATTTGTACACGATAAAAACGTTGATCACGATTATTACGTGCAACACCTAATGTATTAATAGAAAAATTTTTTAAACGTGGCATACGATCACATGATATTCGTTCAAGATATGTTTCATTAACATTATTATATATTTGTTCAAAATTATTTTTTTCTGTTAATTGTATAAAAAAATGTGATGGTGATGTTATTGATGTTATTGTACATGAACCAATATTATCATTTAAATTTAAATTAATTGATGGAAGATTAGTTGAACGAGTTATTTTGCCTGATGAATTTGATGAAATTTTAGCCTAAAATAAAACAATTTATAATAGAACAGGAAATATGGGAATATTTTGATGGCTCAAAAACTATTTTTGAGTTACTTAACTAAAACCTCTATCATATGATTATTATTCTAATTGATATAACAAATAATTACCCGTATTCCATTATCTTGTTTTGTTGTATTCGAAACATTAATTGATTGTCTTTGAAAAACATTGATATTTGTTGCTTGTTGTAGAACTATTAAATAACATAGATTTGAATTTTTTTTTATTTGTTCTATTTAATTAAAATTAATATTTTAACAAACTTTCTTTTGGTAAATTATAAGCAGCATAATCATTAAGATCAAGACGAGGACCAACAATTTGTACAATTTCTGCAAGTGATGCTCGTCGACCATGACGTAATGAAATTAATGTTTCAGCCACATCCTATAAACACATAATTTCTTATTAATTTTATCAAGAAAATTTTAAATTTACTGTATGTTCATCAATTGTAAGTTGAACAAAATACATTGGCCTTTAAGAAAAAAGAACAAAATAAAATAATAAATTTTTTCTTCAAATATTTACCATTGTAATGTTGGTTGTGCAATAATACGTACATCAAGTGGTTTAGTTAAAGTATCTTCATGAAATTTAAAACTAGCTTTTTTTGTCCATGAACTATTATTATCACCATTAACTGGTAATAACTAAAAAATGATTAGAAAAAAAGAATATTTTATTTATTAAAAAATAAATATTTTAATATTGAACTTCAAGTGCTCCACAAATAGCTTGAGCTGGTAAACGAGAAAAAGCTGGATCAAGTGGACGTAATTCATTTATATTACGTTCTTCATTATTACCATAATCAAGATAAACAAGTTCAACAGTTGTGTCTAATTAAAATAACGCAAGGAAATTTAATCTAATTTGAATTTATTTAAATTAACATACCAGAACTATATCGTTTTATTCGTGCACGATACCATCGATTATCAACTGAATATCGTGCTGCACAATAACTCATTTCTATTGGTTTGAATGGTACTAATGGTGAATCTGTTGTTGAATAATAATCACTAAAAAAAAACTAAGAATTTTATTGAAATAAAGTAGAAAAAAATCTTTTCTACTTCATGCTTTGAGCAAGTTTTTCAAGATCATGTGTATATAAAGTATTTTGAACAAAAAAATATGATGGATTAACAGCTATTGAAACAAGTGCTTGAAAATCTTCACCAACATTTAATAATGGTGTTTCAATATCAATTATTGGTAAAGCTAAAATTAAGATAAAATAATTCAAGTTTTCTCCTAATATAATACAATTGATTGAATTCAAAATTAACTTACATTGAGTAATAGATGTAGTATTATTTTGTTCACTTTGTTCATCATCCTCGTCATCATCATCATCATCATCATCTTGATAAACATTTGAAACTAAAGGAACTTGTGGTACAATAGGTATAGAAGGAAGATTTTGTGTTTGTGGTTTATTTTTATATCGAATATCTTCAGCTGGATAAAACATTTGTGGTTCAGGTTTTCCATTTTCAATTTTTGTTGATGAAAATTTTTCTCGTGTTATATTATTATTTTGTGTTCGAGTTGGAGTTGTATTTAATTTTGTTGATAAAATTTTTTCTTGTTGATATTTATTATATTTATCAAGTGCTGTTTTAAAATCTTGACGAATACCATTTGCAGTTATTTGAAGATCTAAATAAATAAAATAAAAGAAGATTTAATATTTAAATTTTATTATTTTTTTACTTTCAATTGCATTAAATAATGTATCAATATCATGTTCAATTTTTTGAAAAACTTCTGACATATTATTATTATCATTAGATTTTATTTCATAACCATTTATATGATCATAATTAATTCCACTACGAATTATTTGTAAACGCATATAATGTTTTTCTTTTAATGGAAGACAAAACCATGATTTAAGACCATCATCATTTAAATCAAAAAATTCTCCTATTGTTGGATCAAATAATTGAATAATATGTGTACGAAAATCAAATGTTCGTGGCATTTGTTCACGTAAACATTTATATATTATATCTAATGATGGATTATCAGGTATATTTATTTGAATTTGTTGTCCATCATACATAACTGTTGTATTCACCATGATTAATCTGAATATGAAATGAGAAGAAAAAAAAAGTAAACTAGTAATAATAATAATTTTATACAACGAATTATAGTGTTTGTCTCTTCCTCTATGATAAACGATACAATGAAAAATTTTATCACGAAGTGTGATTTTACGTATTGAACGAAAATATATGATAGGTTTTCGTAGAAGATGGCAGTAGTTAATGGATACAATTGAAAAAGAAAATTTTTTTAAGTAATGTATATATTATGAAGTTAATTGATATTTTTAATTTTATTTAATCTTTGAATTGAATATGAAAAAAAAAAATATTTCAGAAGATTATAAAACAAAGTTAGAATTCTTTATAATCAGCAGAAATTTTTGACTTGACAACAGTTTACTTTTTGATTAAGATTTTCTGTAATACAAATAATGGCTTAGCTTTATTATTTACTTTTTCAATTATGTCTATAAAATTTAAAAAAATCTTTTACGAATAATTTTTTAAATCAAGTTTATTGAAAAATATTCACATAACAAAGAAAAGAATATATTAAATTTTAGTGATGTTTTTCTTCATGTAATAAACTGGCAATAAACATTTCAAATTTTTGTAATGTCGATATTCCATAATAATCATCTAAATTAATTGGATCATATCTAATTCCTTTTGTTGTATTTATTCGTTCATTTGAATCATCATCCATAATTGTATCATCATGTTGTTCTCGACGTTTTCGTATAGCTATTTGTAATTGTAAATCATCACCAATACGTATTCCAATTGATCTATAATATTTAGTTTTATTAAGAACTATGAATAAGACTAGATTTCTTTCTTTAGAAAAAACATACGTTGATAGTTGTGAATGATCAAGTTGAGCACTAAATTGAATTTCACTTAATCTACCAACGGTTGGAGCCATTGTACTACCAACAAGTGACCAACCAAAGATTTTTGCTAATGTACAAGCTAGTGTAAATTTAAATGAAGCTATCTAAAAAGAATGTTATTTGATAACATTAAAAAAAATTAATCTTGAAAATTTACTTGATTAATAAAAAATCTTTGAACTTCTTCTATATGATGTTGAAATTCAATTAAATGAGATTTATATTGAATTTTAACTTGACATTCTTCAATTTGAAACATATAAGACCATCTAAAAACAAAATTTATTAATAAATTTATATATTTTTTTTAAATTTAATTCTTACCGACATAAAGCATCATAACCAGGTGCTATAAGATGAACACGTCCATATGTTGATGTTGTAGAACTAAAAGCACTTATATTTACAACCATATTTATATCACAATTTGTTGCTAAAGTATTTAATAAATCCAAAATTCTAAAAGAAAATTGACTAAAGAAATCTTTTCAAAAGGAATTTCTTTTTTACCGAGCTCGAATAACTTGATGTTGACCAAGTTCAATAATAGTTTGTAAAATTGATTTCGTTTCACTAATAGATTTTAATTGATTATAATTAAAAGCATTTACACCTGCAATACGTCTTAATGCAGGTACACCTTAAAATTAATAAAAATTTTAAAATAAATAAAATTTTAAATTATTTATCATACCTAACATAAGTGTACTTGGTTTTAATGGTGAATAATGAAAATTACGAAGAAATTGTTGACGTAATAATGCACATAAAGAATATTCTAATAAACCAATATGTGGACCCTATTAATTTTAATTAATAAAATAAAATAAAATAAAAATTTTTTTTTTTTTCTTCTTACAATGAATGTTGAATCAGAATCAAGAGTTGGATCAAATTCACTAATACGTAATAGACTTATTGTCATTACAACATCAGAGAGAATCTAAAATCAATTATATAAAAATAATAAGTTTAAGTCTAATTGATGAGTTTATATAAATAAATTGTGGACGTTTGTCTATATTTCTATTTGGATATAACTAGTATTTATACATCTATTAAAATATCGTCTGACTCAATTTACAATAGGTACTATTTTCGTATTTTCATCTACTTATATTTAAAGTTCAATTATAAAATACTGATAAAATTTACAAACCCAACATCGAATTGAATTTCTCATAACAGTTGGTTGTATTATATTGGTAATATCTGATGCTTCTCGACAAAGCTAAAAATAATAATTGTTTTTTCTTTTTTTTTAATTTCAAAAAAAATTTACTTGTGAAAAAAGTTCTTTTAAAAAAACTGTTCGTTGAGCATTTTCTAATATTGAATCATAATTATTATCTTGCATATTCATTATTGTATCATTTGCCATCATTGTTGAATATGTTCGTAGTAAGATTTGTCCATCTTCTAAAATCAATTGAAAAAAAACAAACTTTTTTTGATTATCTAATTAATAATAAATACTCAGACACACTCGTTTCAATATCAATTTTTAATATAACACGAACTTGTAATTCTTCTGGTATAATAACTTCAATAGAATTATTTTGTGTTCGTTTATGACTATCAGCTTTTGTTACTTCAAATTGCATTTTAAATGGATAAAATGAACCAGCTAAAATATAAGAAAATATATATTTGCTTTTTTTTTTTGAAAATAAAAAAACAAATTAACCTGATCGAAATGATAAATCTCCTAAATATCTATTTGTATTTGTTTGTTTTCTTATTTTCCATCTTTGTCTTAAATTTGATAATTGTACATGAAAATTTTCTAAATTTCCACTTGTTGTATTTATTATTTTCATAAAACGTTCATATGATGATAATAAAACATCAGCTGCTTGTCGTGCACTTGCTCGTTTTGATAACCATGATTTATGCATTATATCTTGACCTTGTCGAGCTAATGTTTCACGTTGTTGTCGTGAACTTCCACTATTTAAATTTTCTTCTATATCAGCAACATTTGTAGATAAATTAAAATAACGACGACTTATTACTAATGCAAGAATATCATGTAATCCACAGACTTCAATATAAGCTTGTCTAAAATATTTAAAAAGAAATTGATATTAATGCAAGATTATGAAACTTTATAAATTTACACTGGATTTGTATATCTACAAGTCTAACAATTAGGGTCTTGAGGAATCAAATGTACTCAATATAACTATGCTAATTTACGAGGAAAGATCTTCCAAACGAGTATCGAATTCGAAACGGAGACTCATATTTGGGAACTTTTCTTCGTTAGTAACATGACAGAAGAGATCTTATGAACACTTTTGTAATAGCGAGAGATTTCCAAACACAATAGATATCTATGGGCGTTAAATTATGTAAGAATTTACCTCATTTGTTCAAAAAATGTTCCAAATGTATTTTTTCCACCATTTGCTACTCGACGTTCATCCTCATTTGAATTTTCAATTGAATCTTCTGATCGTAAATCATTTAATTCCATACGACTAAGAATTTTAGTAAAATGATCAGACATTGATTGAGTTCTAGAAGAAAATAATTTAAATTAAATCTTTATAAAAATCGTATTTTTAACTTACGATTTTATTTTTTCACCCTCAAGAGTATACTCATAAACACTCGATTCAAGACATGGTTCAATAGTAACATTTGTTGATAAAGGTTCAGCCATATTTAACAGTAGATATATTAAAATTCTCTCAATCTAAATACTTTTACTTTTTTTTAAAAATCTTTGTTAATTGCCAATAAAATTCTATTGGTTACTTTAATATGACAAATAATAAATATCTAGTGATTAATCGATAGATGGAGATAAGCTACGTATGCACACAATACAGAATTAAATAAAGCATAGTTGAAAATTATTTTACCTCTGCACATATATCACAAATAATTAGAGTTATTAAATAAAATGAAGACAAAAAACTTAATTCATATAATATATTAGTTACAATCGGATTGGCAAATATCAAAACGATTTATAAAGAGACAAATTATTTTTGGATTGACACTAGGGACCTGTAAAATGGTTACGGTCACGGTCATACGTGACCATGACCAAGCAACCGTGGCCATGGTCACACAGATCTTTAAAACTGACTCAGTTTATAATTGAATTGACAAATTAAAAAATCTATGTTTTTATTATATGTTCATATTTAGTAATGAATCTGAATTGAAAACAACATTGTTTAATATTAGAGATCCGCCAAATAGTCACAGATTTGGTCATACATGACCCTAACTATGACTATTGCCCATTTCAAAATAAAAGATGAGTGGATATCTTATGAATAACTTTTCATAGAAGCAACATAGGAAGCTGTATTTTTCACCGTTGCAAAGAGACGATGAGGACGCATAGAACCGTATAATACAGGCTTTTCCAGGAAGCCTTTTAAAGTTTTCTTAATTACTTGTGTAAAAAATTTGCCAAAAAATTAAGTTCCTGTTTTATGACAAGTAAGCAGCAAATTAACAATTTGATCTAGACTCACAGATATTCCTTGTTCGATATTGTGCTGCCAACTGTATAACTAAAAAGCTAGCTAGTTCATCTAATTATTATCTATATGAATCCGTGTTATCTACTGATAGCAGAGAAAAGACGTATTCATCTTTCACAAATCAATATTTCTATATCCTTATGAATTAACGGAACAAACGGAATTTTTCGGGGCGGGACAATAAAAAAGTTTGTCCCACAGGACTCTAGCTTCTTCTGAACCACTTCGTATCCTGATCCAGTTCGATTGCTTCTCAGTGTGCCAATAAGACAAGTATCATTTCGCAATAAACTTTCTACGAGAGACATGCTTGCAAAGAAGTTGTCAACAACTACAATTTGAGTGTGCCCAAGACCAGCCGCCGGATCCTGCTTACCAGTATATACCATAAAATTCCAAGTGTATTCGTTAGTAGTCGCTAGTTTGTATATCTTGACTCCATATTTATGTGCTTTTCCAGAAATATATTGTTTGAACAAAAGTCTCTCCTTCTATGATATCATTATTTCATCAAGAGAAATAACTGAACCAGGAATATAAATTGACTTAAACCTGGCTTTCAATAAGTTTAAAAGTGGTCTTAATTCGAACAATCTGACTTGATTTGCATGATCTTCTTGGTTATTCGAAAAATGATAAAATTTGATAAGTCATTCAAACCTATATCTCTCGACATTGTATTTTGAATGATTTCAGATCCAAACAACTTGCTTTTACTGCAGTGATAATCTATTTCTGACATTTGTACTACTTCTCATTTCAATAATAATTTCTAAAAATTTGAGCATTCCTTCGTAAGTAATTGGTTTCCATTAAAGAGATTTCGATCGTTTGGTAAGCTTCTGCATTTGTATGTGTTATTCTATATATCGATTAGTTTCACGAACCAAGAGACTAATAACTCATCAGTAATGAAATGTCGATTACAATCGATAGGATTGATCGTACTGTCTTCCATCATTCCATACTCCTCTGAGAATCGAGCATCCGATTCTGATTTGATTTCGCTCCACACTTGTGAATCCATATCCATCATCATCACCATCATTCGTAACTTGTTCTTCAGAGCTTGAAGATTCGAATTGCATTCTGGAAAAATCATTGTCCAAACTGCTCACATCACTCTCTGAGTTATTGCTTTCCTCTGTATCCGTTTCTGTGAATAGAATGTGAATCATAAATGTTGAAAAACGTGAGTTTAGTTTATTATCGTTATCTCGACTAGCATGATATATACTATATACATACCTATGAATAAGTTGGAGAAATCCCATATATCAGAGAAGAAAAGATAATGGGGGCAAATCCTAGTTACGAATTATGGAGATTTCCAACATACTGAAAATATCAACGAGCGCATCTATCAAGCATGAACATGCAAGAAAATTAGTATGTTGAAACTATTTTCCTCGGAAAACCGAATTGCCGTGAAAAGATTAAAAAATTATTATAGCTGATTGTGATAGTGGTATTGATGTCTACTTATACGTATATATTCCTTGAATAGAATATATAATAATTTCCAATATTACTTTTTAACAACAATCAGGCGTAACATTTTAAACTAATTTTATTGATCTAACATCGCATAGGTGAATGTATTTTCACACAAATAAGCAAATAAAATAATAATTATGACTGTATACAACAAACAAAACGTTAACGAGACAACAAGAGAAACATATAGACACAACATAATTTTTCGATTTCAAATATTTTGATTCTTTGATAATTCTTCATTTTCCTAAATAGAGAAAAAAATAATTTATGAATATTTTTACAATTTCAATTTTCATGTCTATAGGACGTCCAGAAAGTCACTAGAGTTAGAAAAATTTGAAAATTTCCATTGCAGCTCGACCAAATGGGCTCATTTTTTAACCAACGATAGAGGCATGTTCATACTCTAAATCCATACGGTCAAGATTAGTGAGAACCTTAATTAAATATCACTACTGACTTCGATAAGAAAATTTTACTTTTTCACAGATGGAGAGAAAACATTATATAAGCTGGCGCAAAAGTCACTTTATCGAAAAGAAAATTGAATAATTCCATGATGGCTCAATCAAACCATCAGATTTATAGTATGAACATGTCTCTATCGTTGGTTAAAAAATGAGCCTGTTTGGTTGAGACGTGATGGAGATTTTCAAATTTTTCTAACTCTAGTGACTCTCTGGACCTCCAATATATTGGGAGTATCCTTAGATCCTCAACTACTATATATTGAAGATAACCATGCGCTCTCAAGTATTTTATATGAATGGTATCCTTCGGTCTTCAAACACTATATATTCGGTGTATCCTTGCCCGTCCGGGTATATAAATAGGTTTTTGAGCATTAATTATTCAAAAGAAAAGAACAAAAGAAAAGAAAAGTATTAATGTATTCTGGTTGTGTTTAATAGAACCAAACGGAATAAATAGATGTGATTCATTTCTGCTCCGACTGTAGCTAATAAAAGATATTTTATAATTTATTCTTCTCTTTCTTGCTTAGTATGAACAAGTAATAGTAGAATTACCTGCAATGTAAGTTAGACAACAGAAAGGAAAGACATGCGAATAATGTAACGAAGATGCTTGTAACTAAGAAATCAGTAGTATAAGAAAAAACAAAATATTTAATCATGAAGAAAAAAAAGAAGAAAAATAATCAAAATGATGACAATTTTAATGTCATAGCAGAGAATATTGAAGAAAACAGCAACGTACACTACTTCAGCTCACTTGTTGTAGATGATAAACAGACATCTTAATGATGGAAGACTTTGAACAGTTAAGGAAACCAGTGGATCACCTCGATCCATGCTACTGATCTTAAATAATTAATGGTTAAAGATCTATTAATATATCAGGAAACACAAGAGTACAACGAGTATATAGTATTCGAGGAGCAAAAGGTGCCGCCCACATATAATACTCTAGAACCTATGAATACCCTCAATATATAGTACTTGACGACCTATGAATATTGCATGTTACAAGGTTCGATAATACTAAGTCCAGGACTGGTTGGGTTAGTTTTTCCTAGGGCATAGATAGATTTCTTACTCTGCCAGCAAACACACACACATCTTCAATTTTAGAATTCAGATTTTGACTACAGCAAAAAGAATAGACTACTATTTAAGTGGAACGATAACTAGTCTGAAGCGGTTACTGGTAAACTGGTTACCAATTGCTACGATCAGGCGATCACTAAGTGTCACCATTGCATCCGTAATATTGAATTCAGTCGGTACCAAAAATTCCAGGTTCCATCAGCCGCATGATTATTATAACAATCTATAAAAAGAATGTTTAGGGCATCTATCTCAGTGTGTGCCTTTGCCGGGTTAAAGACGAAATACGGCTATAAGGAGAAGATGTCAAAGACTACTACATGGAGGTATCGATAGAATCTTGGATGCTGTTATATGAAGATATCCTTAGGTCTTTCAGAGCTATTATATAAAGACAACCACAGGATCTCAAAGCAAGGGGAAACAATTGATTGCAAATAGCAGAATCTTCTCGAACTAGAGATGCCAGGGTTCTGGGTTCTTAAGAACGGGAACCCATTCGGGTTCCGGGTGCTCGAGAACTCCGGATCGGGGTGGATTCACCGTTCACAAAAACCCAGAACTCCACATCAACTCTGTACAAGAAGACCGTATAAAGCTATGGGAAGATTCTATTGTATTTTAGAAATGCAGAAAAATAGATTGTGAATTGGGTTCTGGGCTCCCCCGGGAACGAAACTCTTAGGAACCGGGAACCCTGACACCTCTACATGCGGGTTCTTGGTTTCTGAGAACAGGGAACCTGCCTGAATCCCAGGTTCTTAGGAACAGAACACGAAACTGACGACCTCAACTGCGGTTTCCAAGAACAAGGAATTCGGGTAGATTCCGAGTTACTGGGGGCGGAACACGAAACTGACACCCCTACCTCGAATTACTTGAAATTATTGGAATCACTCAGAGTCATTTGTGGAAAAACTCGATTTAATTTTTTATTTTGTTCATTTTTCTACACATTAATGCTCAAATTTAGGTATTGATAATAGGTAACATGCTATTGTTCGGAGCATTTGAAAGAGAATCCTTGATAACTCTTACATTAGCGCAGACAACACCATGTTGTATTCTTACAATAAGAGAGAAAATCTTTCCCTACATTTGATTGGCTGAAAACAAAATCTTCCTAGCCAATCAGATTTGAGGAAGGACTTTCTTTGCTATTGTAAAGATAAAACATAGTATTGTTCGTGTCGATCGAAAGATTATCAAGGGTTTTCTTCCATGTAGCTCCAAACAATCATATGTTTTGGTCTGGCAATACTGAAGACTTTTTTAGCAAGATCTTTCTCCATTGTTGTCGGACCAAAACATATGTTTGTGTTCGGGCCAAACGAAAGAGAATCCCTGCTAATTCTTTCAGATCGGCACAGAGAACACCATCTATAGATCATGAGAATCTAAGGATGCTCTCGTAATATATGACTTGAGTACCCATAGGTATTTCCCTAATATAAGACTTAATGATCTCCGCTACTGGGAATGACCGAACCCAGGAAGTTCGAGCTCATCATTTGTCTTATCCGATAATGACCGAATTCTCGAATCCGGGATTCTCGAACTACTACCGATTTTGATTCATGACTAGTTGTGATGTTTAAAAGTGCTTCTCATTGCTTGTACCTCGTTTATGATTTGCACTTGTATAGTGTGAACATTAGAATAGACGAACGAGCTTTCTCAGAGCGACTGCGAAACAAAAGAGTCAACAGTGATACTAAACTAAGAATAGAGAAGTACATAGTATAGTCCTTTCTAACGAAAATGTAATATCTCGCGACATACATTTTATGTTTCTATGGAACGTTTGTTTTTTATCTACCATATGCTTTCTCTATTATGTTTTTTTTTACTTATAACACTAGTACTGTTACGGTGTCTCTTTAGGACCTTTTAGAGTTTGAGGGAAAATAAATAAAAGTAGTATCACCAATCGACGATCTTGCCCTATTCGTTCCAGGTTCTTGTTTTTCTTTACTTTCAGTCAAGATTCTTGTATTCAGGCAAGATTCTTTTCAACAGGAAAGTAAAAAGAATCTTGTCTGAAGTTCAAGACCAAAAGAATCTTATATGAAAATTATGAAAAAACAGAAACTGGAAAGAAATATAAGATATTTTAAATTTCTTACTATTCAGGCAAGGTTCTTATAATAGGAAAGAAAAAGATTCTTGTTAGCTTTTCAAGATCGACGACACGTGATGTCATCTTTGTATGATCAAATATATAAAGGTAATGTCTGAACGTTATTTATTCATTAATGATTCGACAAGAAGTGCAATATACTCTTCCTAGAACGTTCATTTAATTCAAACGACATCCAACAACTAATTTTTTCAATTGGAATGTATAGAAAAAGTTTCCATTCGATATCAAGAAAACAATGGAATATGTGATATTTTTTTTCTATTGTTTTCTGATAAATTACACTTATTGAATATATTTCGATATTTTATTAATCCATACCTTTCTATATTATATTTTTTAGATTTTTCAATATCCACAAAAGTATTTTTTTATGGATGAAGGAAATCTTGATTCGTTCAAGAATTTATTGTTTGATAATGCTCTTGGTAATATAGGTAATATCTATATGCACTTTGTTTAAAAGATCAACATCATCATACTCAATTATCACACCATCATTTACCAGTTGAACATTTTGTAAATAACTTAATTTAATCGAGCTAGCTCAAAATATAAATGTTTGCACTTTTCTTTTTTTAGAATGAATCACATCCATACTCATCTGATATTATGGAAAATTTTGAAAATGATGTTAATATGAATTATCGAATTTTTGATGATAATATGGTTCTTCATGATTCACCTATGGATGATACACATGCTGATGATACTCGTACTGGTATTATATTTAATAATGATACATATGCTCATGATTATATACTTAATGATGAAGATTATAATTATGGTTATGATTTTAATCCGAATTTGGCTCATGTGAGCAATTATCTCATATAGTACGCATAGTAACGACTAATATGAATTTAATTAATATTAATTATTTTTCTTATTCTATTAGCAAGCAAAAGTATTACAAACTCGACAAGAAAATGATGACGAACATGTTTTAATCGTAAGTGGTTAAATCAGAACTCAGAACACCCTCAATACATTGATTTTATATTATAGAAAGGATATTAAATTGTACAAAGTGTAGAACATTTATTAATAGATCTTTTTACTTGCAGGAATTAAATGGGATTAATGTGTCTCATGTTCAACGTGGTACATCATTAAATCTAACTCCTAGAGCTTTAGTACACACTGGATATGGTGAAATGGCATCATTTAATGACTTACATTCAGGTGAATTTGACATATTGTTGAGTAAGATACATTTAGAAAGTTGATCTTTTCTAATGTGAATTTTCTTTTCTTTAAGTTACTTGTCATACGTTCATGGACTTCATCCGGCAACTACTTTGGCAAACAGTCAAGTGATAAAAAATTCATTACAACAAATGAAACAAGACATTAAAACACAAACGTCGAATCAATCATCAAAAAGAAATACAACAGCAGTTCAGCGTATCCATGGTGCACATGATGATGATGAGGTTTGAAAAAATAAGATTTTTTTTTTATAATGAAAAATTTACGTTTTTCTTGTGTTAAAAATTGAAACTGCTTTAATAACATATGAAATTAAAAGTATTTTTTTTTACATGATGTGCAAAATCATAATAAAATTATATGAAAAAGAGAGTAATAATAACCTACAAAAAGGTTCTTTAATATAACCTGAATCAGGCAAGCAATACAAAAAATAAGAAACAGACTAGAATTCAAGAAAAGCAAGAATCAGGCAAGAAAGCAAGAATACAAGAGTCTTGTCTGAAAATCAAGAAAAACAAGAACCTGGAAAGAATAGGGCAAGATCGTCGATTGGTGTAGTAATTAAATCTATTCTGCTCTTTTTCTACAATCAGATATTGTTTGATATTTTATGTGCGAATAATTAGCTCGAGAATAAGACATCTTGTTTATAATCCTCAAAGAATGTCACTTCAGATCTACATACCGATTTGTTTTCTTGGATAGTGTCTAACTACTTTTCAGCGAAAAAAAAAGTTTCTTTTTTCTACTAACCTTTCAAAAATGAAGTCTACTTCGTATTCGTATCATTTGTCGATATTGTTGGACAGATTTGTGAAATTCTTCTGTATATAATTTTGATGGAATAACAAATACAACAAAAGTAAGCATAGGTGGAATAAATGAAATAAAGTATCCAATAATAAGTATCCATCCATTATTAGTTGATTTCATACAACCTGAAATAAAAGAAATGATTAATCGTGGAATTGCAAGAATAATCAAAATAATTGGAGCAATGAGCAATTGACGATGTTGTTGAATTTGTTCACGTAATATTATTTTATGAGGTTTACGTTTTTCAATATTTTTTCGTTGTCGAGTTGTCACACCAATAATCATAATAGATGATATAATATTGATGAGAAATGGAACAAAAAAATGAAACATATTAATGAATGTATTGTATACTTGTAAACCAGTTGAATAACTAATAATACACCATATACGTTTTTCTTCATCATCATTATCATCATCTAATAGACGTCGATGAATAGGATCATGAATAATTGTAAGAATATTTAGAATAATAAGAATAATAATGATATATTTAGCCATTTTTTTACTTTTATTTCTATTAAAATTAATTCCTTTAATTGCAGTAAATGCTCGTTCAATTGCCACACATGCATTTAACCATTGATCCATATTAAGACCAAATCTCAATAAAAAATCCATTGTATGACATTGAAATTTAAGAAATGATCGATTTGTATTATATGTCTTTTGTGTTATAATAAGTATTATTAATTTAAGTGTAAATATAATTATTGTAAATAATGTTGTTATTGATGATCCAAATAAATATAAACCACAACCAACTTTACGTGGTTCTTTGTTTTTAAATATAATCATAGATAAAATACCATTAATGAAACCTACTAAAAACATAATTGTTGTCAATGCAATACTAAATTTAACAATAGAAGGTTGATCTTTCATATTAACATTCGGTTTAATATAATAACCTAAAATGGCATCAAGTGAAAGACCAAATAAACTTGATCGAAATTGACATCTTTTTCCATAAACACATGACGGACAAATACATATTGATGTTTGAGGACAATTAGGTCTATCTTGTAAACAATGGGCATTATTTTCACAATTACTTTCACCAAAACAATCATATTTAATTGAAGTATTAAATTCAAAACAATTTGCTATATGTTGATCATTACATAAACAAAAATGATTATCATCATAAAAACAAGATGATAATGATTCTACTTGACATGATAAATGATAATATTTAATTCGACGAATAAGATGATATTTACTAATTGTTTCATTTAATATTTCACTTATATGTTTACAACGATCTGATGATTTAATTAATCGTTTAATAATTGACGATTGTTTGTAAATATTTTGTGCAGTTATTAAATAATATTGATTAATGAAAAGTTCAATAAATGCAATATGAAATGGTCTTGACCATTGAATAGTAACTGATTTTTCATTAATAGGAATTGTTTTATATGTCGAACCATTTTCAGGTTGAACATTATCAAGTTGAATTTTATCAATTGGAACATAATCATCAGGTTGAATATAATCAATTATTTTAATAAAATGAACAAGTATTGATTCTGGTAAAGTTAAACTTTTCTCAAATGATATTATTATTTTATTATCAATTATTTCACATCTATCTCCACTAAAACCATTTTGACAATTACAGATAAATTGTTTACCAGATGCAACATTTTCATCAATAGGTATACATTCACCATTATTTTGACATTGATTTGATTGACAAATTGTACTTTGAAGAAAACAATTCGAACCCCATTTATTCAAAGGACAAATACAAATCGATCGATTATTTGATGATATACCAATACATAATGAATCTGATGAACACATACATTTATATTTAATATGACAATATATTCCCGACCATTGTTTATCACATTTACAAAAACTAATATTTTTTAATCCATTTATATATTTAATACATTGACCATGTAGACATGGTAAATCTGAGCAATGTTCAATATTTTCACTTGTATGTGGGATATTAAATTTAACAGCAATACGACTTACAGGTAAAAATGAATATTTAATTGGTATTAAAAAACTTCCACGATATTTAAATGAAATTTTTTCATATATATCAATATGAATAAAATAATTATTTGTCAAAAGTTTTGGTCGAGTTGAATAAACTAAATAAATATTGAATTTCGTTTTACAATGATGAGTATAAAGATAAGTTAATTGTTGATATGAATGAATTAGTTTTTCATTTGTATCATCAATAAGTGAAACAATTAATGAAAATAATGTTCGTCGTGAATCTGAATATGTTTGAAATATAATGATAAAACTAATTCGTTGATTTTGATATTGACATTGATTTCCATAATAACTTGATGGACAAAGACATGTTTCAATTGTTGAATTATTTAACCAAATTTTTAAAGGAATTCCACGATGACAACGTAGAGGATATTCAGGAATTAATGAATTAATAGAATAATATGTATTATCATCTTCAGTAATTAATTGTTTGACTGATTTAGTTGATTTATCAATGGCAAAATTAATAATTGGTCGTTTCTTCCTATAATCAATTCCTCCACAAAGGAACAATGCAACATCGGTTTGGCTCATTTCATCCTGCATCCAACATATAGAACCAAATTGTTCGTTATCTCGATTTTTATCACAAAAATCTTCATCATCTCCTTGTGCACAATCTTTCTTCCCATTACATAAACTATAAGGTCCTACACAACTTTGATTCGTATCATTCTTACAATAAAAATTTTTCCATTCTAATTCATATCCATTTAGTCGACATAAGTTCGATTCATCAGTCCCACCAATACAATCAATATGTCCATCATTAAATTTCTCAATGGGTAAACATGTTAGATTATATGTATTGGATGATACACATATATGATGATTATGTGGACATTTTAATAATGATGATGATGAATTACAATTAACTTCATCAGCTCCATTTAAACAATTCCAAATTCCATTACATCTCGTATAAGTATTATTACATATCCAATATTGACATTCACTTTCATCAGTATGATTTTCTCCATCAATAAATATAGGTGATAATTCTTTAAATCCATCACAAATTGTTTGAAATGATATATGTTTTCTAACATAATCATGATTGCTAATTTCATCATCACATAAATCATATTCATCATATCCACAATCGCACCAACCATTATTGACACGTTTTAAAGAAATACATTTATTATTATTTGTACATTTGAAAAGATTTTCTGATGCGGTTTTTATAGGACAAATTCCATTAATTAAATAACATTGTTCATCATCCTTGTAATTACAATCGATAACATTATCACAAAGACGATGTATTGATATACATTTAGATGAATTAATACATTTATACATCATCGAACTATTGCAAGTTGATGAATGAATATGAGTTATTGGATTGCATTGATTAAGGTCGAAATACAAAGGATTAATGTACCAAAGTCCAAAATCAAAAAATCCTCCTTTACCAAAAATCAATGGAAAATCTTTTGGTTGACGACATGTCATATTATTGAATAGTAATAATGATACATTGGAATAAAATCCATCACAATATTGATCATTATAACATATGTATTGAGGTGGAGTGTCAAGGGTATCATCATTTATAGTTATATTTTTAACATAGGCAAAATATATATGACCAAAAGCTAGTGGTTCATTTGTTATAATGTATATATCCGGACATGTTTCGATGATTGTTTGTTTGCATGACCATTGAGGACAAAGATCAGAACATATTTTACTGTCAGGCCGTTCAAATTCCAAATGACATTTCGATGCTAACCAACATGTTTCATTTAGTGAGATTGGTTTATTTCCAAAGTTCACCTGTCGAAGTAGAAAGCTACGCTTAGATATACATGAACTTGTTAGTTTCATGGCATTCGATAAGCCCGCAAAGGAACATGTGACATCTTCTAGGGCAAATGTTGGTTCATCATCGAAATAGAAACCACTAAACGGCCGAAACTTGACTTCATCTGATTGATCAAGACATTCGAAAGTGTCTTTATCATCATTGTGAAATATTTTATCTATACATTGTCCATTACGACATCGATATTCATTTTTTTCACATTGATCAATATCAATTTGCCAACAATTTTCTTCATCAACTGCATTATTAAAACATTCAATTCGTCCATTACATATTTCAGTCCAATCAAGACATGCTAATTTCGAACCACGATTACATTTTAAATGTACATAACATGTTAAATTGTCGGGATCATATTCATATTGATAAAAGTTATAAATAATTTCATTTAATGATAAAGAATTATTTTGATAAATATCCAATTCATATTGACATAATGAACCAAATCTTGGTAATGTACAATTGTAATATAATTGTGTTCCATTTGAATTCGAAGATTGATTTAAATAAAGTTGATAACGTTCAATTAAATCCATTGGTGCTGACCATATATATAATTGTTGACTTGTTACATTTTGTTCTCGAAGATCATTAAAAGTAAATTTTTGTTTAGATTTATTTTCTTCAATATTCCATTTTGATGGTAATTCAGTTAAACAATAAGATATTGTTTCATGAACATCAAGATCTTTTTTTTTATTTGAGGCAGCAACATGAAGACAATCATGTTGAAATCCAATATCATCACTTTGATTTTTTTCACTTACCCAATCTGTAAGGTGAAGATTGATTTGAAGTGAACAAATCGTTATTCGTAATAGAATGAAAAAAAGAAAAATTTTCATGTATAACATCGCTTAGTTCTTTAATGTTTTTCAATGAATATGTAAAAGCATTTCATATATTTCTTTTTATTGTAACATTTGGATTTATTTCTAGAAAAATCCTAAGTGATGTTAAATAGAAAAGTTTGCGTTTATATCCTACGTAAAATATTTTAAAAACATTTCTTGTACGTCATTTAATTAATTCAAAACTGAATGCACATATGTCGTAATTTTAACAAAAAGTGAGTGTTAAACAGGAAGGAAATTTGTTCCTGCTTTTATCTATATAGTAGAATGCAACCAAAAAATGACGTATTTTTTTACAATTATTTTTTATTCCCTCGACTGAAAGGAGGGTCATACAAAAAGAAATTAGTTTGTGTGTGTGTTTGTGTCAGGGTCAAAAAAACATCGTCTAAAAGGCTAATGGCCATTTGTCTTCTACATGCGCTTCTTGTTGGCACTAAAGTATGGCCGTTGATCAACAGCATTGCTGATTGTGATGGTACATGAATTGATCAATTGATGTTAGGAATTGATGAGGTTTGGTATTTCTCATCGAAAAGAAGTATTTTTTCACGTGTTGATGGTTTCACCAATGTGTGTGATGAACAACATTGCTTATTGTAGTGGTACCTGAATTGATCAATGGAAGCGTATAGTAGTATTAACTTTGTTAGAAAGGTTTATTTCCTCGATTGAAGGGGCAATCATACGAAGAAAAGGAAAATGGATTTTTGTGTCTGTTGCCTGTCACGGGACAAAGGCTCGATCTGAATCATATTTGTTTTATCGAAAATTGTCGAGGCCGAGGAATCCGAATCTGGCATTAATTTTTTCAAGTTTTTTTGAGATTAATTTTTTTTCAGAGAAGATAAGTTTTTTACGAAAAATTTTTTTTTTATAGGGTTCGATCAACAGGCTTTTGAGGCTGCAGAATCGAATGGTATCATTAGTTTTTTATTATCTAGCAAAAAAATTTGTTTTACCCCAAAAAAATGTTTTTTTTTCTAAAATAATGATTTTATTTATACAATTGACCAAAGCGCTTTCAAGGGCGAGGTATCAATTGGCGTAAATAGTTTTTCAAAAGGTTTTAAATTTATCGTTTTTGAAAAAAAAACACTGAAAAACAGGTAACACGCGTCGCTGCGACTCGCTTAACCCTCGACTGAATATAGTCTACGCATTCTCTATCACTTCTCATTGCATTCGATATTGAGAACTCTTGCTGAACAAATATAGGCATACAAAAAACTATGCAGTATTATTGGAGACAACTTTCGTGTAAAAAGATCAACCCTTTCAATAATAGATAGGCTTTTTGTATGCATGTGTTTGTGTAACGATACTTCTAAATGTAGATTTTAATTAAGTGATAAATATTGAGTGTATTGTATTCAGTCGAGGGTTAAGCGAGTCGCAGGGACGAGCGTGATTTATTTTCAAGTGCGTAATAATTTTGGAAAAATCTTCGTGTTCCTGACTGTGACCATGTCGTGATTGTGACTATATATCGTGATCACGCAGGTCCTTACCCTAAAGTCCCATAGTCCCGTGTTGTCCCATAAAGCCCAATAGCTGCATAAAGTCCGATGTAGTCGCATAGTTCCATGAAATTCCCTGTACTCCTATGAAATGCCGTAGTCCTATTAGTCCCATAGGATGTGAGAAAAGATGGGGTGAATTTTTTTTCTTTTGGAATTCAATCTGAAATCGAAAAGACCATAGACTCAGAAAAATACATACATTCTATTGAAAGATTTTCATGAAATACTAAATGAGAACACAAAAAAAAGATTATATACCAAAAATAAACTTAACCAGAAAGAAAAATATTACATAGTTAAATTGAGATAAAATTTTGTTCCAAGCCATTCTTTTTTTTTTAACAATTGGTAATAAACGTTGATTTAAGGTCTTCTCGATGAACAAGACAAATAAAACGACAAGAAACAATAAGTAAATGGATCGTTTCATGTTTTTTATTTATTGAAGCATATTTTTGAAATTTAATCGTCGAGGAGGTTATTCACTAGATCAACCTCTTTGTACAGTAATATTCATTTCTTTAAATAGAATTATATAAACTTGAGATTCTGTCTATAAGCGAAAAAAACAAGAATATAGTTGATGAATTTTGATTACAAAAAAGACCTCACTTCCATTTGAACAGAAGAGGTCGTCGAAGATAGCTGTTGTACAAAAGAGAATGATGACTAAAAATTCAATATGGTTTTAATAGAAAGTTTAAGAATGATATTTACCGTTGGTTGATTAGTAATGATGATCTTAGTATTACCTATGGTTAGGTCCCGTTTCGTCGAAACGTTAATTGATTTTTCTACTTCGTCGAAATATTTTTTTTCATGTATTCCCGTTTCGTCGAAAAGTCTAATTGGAAGGAAGAGAAGGAGCGTTTCTTTAATTGAATTTTCTTCTCAGCATGTTAATGAAACATAATACTTTATTATTCTAAATGACTTTGTTGAAAAACTCATTCAAGAATAAGTTACATATACAAAGATATTAGACAAAATAATTTCAACAAAAAAAAATTAATAATTCTTTATACCGATTAATCACATCACTTTTTCAAGATATTCCTCTAGTGTTAAAGTTTGTTGTTTATAACGATTTTCTAAATCATGTAATCGTACGTTTCTATTCACGAATAATTTTTTTCTTGGTGGCAGTGTACCAGTTGTTGAATAACGTGACGATATTGCTGCATTATAAGCATAGTCGTTCTGTATTTCACGAATCAAAATATATAAAAATGTGGATGAGTGACATTATGTAAATCATTATTTAAACGATGATGCCAACCCTCAACGTGATTGTTTGTTCTTAAACTATCAAAATTAAAATAATTCCATAATGATTTATCAAATAATGCATCATCATCAATCCAGGTATTCGTTACATAACCATAAAGTTGATCAATATTTTTAATATCCTCAAATTCATCCATAATCATTGCTCATAATTTATCAATTGCTTCTGGTGGCATAAAGGCAAGTGCACAAATTTTTTTGAAAAGGTTTCTTATATTTATTTCATCTATATCACTTGATTTATTATCAATAAACGCTGATTGATAACCTAATTCTTGTAATTTTGAATAAAAACATTTATTGAAATGGAAATTACATCCTTTGATAATAGCATTTGGGAAAACTAATTTGATGGAAATGATGGCTGCTTGTTCAAAATCAATTGTAATATATTTAGGATTAAGACAAATATTGTTCATATGAGATAAATTTAACATACAATTTAAAAGTGATATATAAGTTGAACCTTTTTTATCTGGTAATAATGTATATAATTTAGGTGTTGACAGATCCTTATGTACTGAATGAATCGTATACAGTTGGTAATATGGATGTGGACAAGCCTTAAAGGTCCCATCAAAAAATAAATGATGATTATCACATATTGATAATTGTTTAAGAGATTGTGTTGTACCGAAAATGGGATGTAATATTGAATCTGAAAGAACAAATGGATCACCATTTAAAGTTTTTCTCCATATTCCTTTTATTTTTACATCATTAATTGTACGTGGAGCAGTTGGATAACTATCATTTCGTATTTTATATAATGAATTTTTTCATTTCATGAAACATTGGTGTAAATGATGTAATAGTTGGTGAAGTTGTAAATAATGATATTATTTCTTCTCTATAAATCCCCTTCACCGGTTGTGGTGAATCTTCAATGCGTCTTTTTAAATTCATTTTAAATTCTTCAACTTTACATTTCATTTCATCACCATCATGATTATGTGGTTTCTTCATGTTTAGTGGTTTTCCTGCATATTGTATGACACGTCCAGGGCAAGAACGATTTTCACATTTCCAATAAATAGTTGTATTAAATATTTTATCTTGTGTATAACGAAAATTATCAAGTAATAAAGTTGATTTGTTACGTTTACTTTGAACAATAGATGACATTATTTTGTATTAAAGTTAATAAATATAGCATAAGCGATGAGTTTCTGCTCGCATGTATATATACTCCACAAAACAGCAAATTACTAGCATAGATAAGCTACTTTCAATCCGTTTATTTAGAAAAACAATGTTAAAAAAAAATAAGACAATCAAAGCAATTAAGCTATTTGCTTTGCTCCTTCCTTTTTTCATTACAATTTAATTTTTCGACGAAACGGGAAAAGTGGTAATTTTAATTTCGACGAAACGGGAACAGTCGTAATTTTATTTTCGACGAAACGGGAACAGTCGTAATTTTATTTTCGACGAAACGGGAATCCACCATTTGGTTCGAGTTGATCACATATAACTTTATATATATTTACAAGTTTTGTTATCATCAGCACCTAAAAGATAAAGTAATCTTAAATAATGAGCATTATGATTATAAAATCTAAATTCTTTAAATAAAAATTGATGTGATAAATGAATCTAATAAAAGTTTGTTTAATACGGTTTGACATATATAATATGAATGACTCAAAAAGATGACCAATTACGAAAACAGAAGAGAGAATAAAAAAGAGGTAGTGGGTGAGCTAACGTCATTACCTGACATTATTTAAAATATAGTTTAACACTGATAAAGACCATCAGTGTAAGAGAACAAATCTAGAAGCAAAAATAAATATTTACTAAATTTCAGAGGAGTCTGTACATACTGTACAAATTCGATTGGGCATTTTGATTTCTTTTAATTCTTGATTTAGCTAAAAAATAAAAACAAGTTTATATGTACATATTCATAATATTTTTTAACTTACTTTATTGATTTCATGGCCGTAATTTATTCGATCAGCAACTCGATCTACATGTAATGCAGCATTTTGAATTTGTAGCTGTCGAATCTGACGTTGTCATTGACCAATTTCATCTCTTAATCGATGTATTTCGTGAAATAATTCAATAACAGGACCATCTATATCATGGACCTAAAAAAGACATAAAAGACTAAAAATCGAACTACTGAATAAAATTAAGATTTTTTTGCATCATGGATTATTTATTTAAACGTGTATATTTATCATTTGTAAATGAAAGACGAAAGAAAATAAAACAAAAAAATTAACTTATCTAAAAATATAGTATCTTTTTCTTTATTTTTATTTTTTTTATATAAAATTGATTAATTTCTCGTCCTTTGTTTTTATTTGTTTTTTTATATTTTATTTTATTACGTGGTGTAACGTTTCGACAGAGACAGAAATGAAAATTATTACTTATTTCGTTTCGAATTTAACATGTGTAAATCATATGAA
>JAJEKB010018170.1:0-13103 GCA_022393335.1 Macrotrachela quadricornifera
GAAAAAAAAGAAATAGAAAAGACAAATGATAGAGATTCAATCAGTCAATATGCGTCTGACCATGTTAGTGATAGGAAAAAAATATCCAGCAATATTATTATATTCTAATCATATTTTAGTATATATACATAAGCTACATCTTGCTTTTATGTTTACTTTACAATAGTGTGTCGAAGAAAAAAAGACAAATGACGTTGACAATATTTTGATAGAACTAAAAAGATTTACATTATCATTATCATATTCTATGGTAGGTTGACCTTAGAATTATTTTACATAATTAGAATATATCTAAAATATTATTTTCATTCTGAATTGAGTTAAAATTTGTTGAAAGAAGAAAACAGCTTATTTTTTTTTCATGTTCAGCAAATATGACAAATAAAGCATTTATTAATATAACTAAAAAAAATTGATTTCTTTTTCTTTTTTTTTGTTACTCTAAATATTTATAAATATTTATTATTAAGAATATTAGATAATGTAGCAAAACTTTCTCGTCTTTCTTTTGCTGTTGCCATTTTTAATGATGTTGATGATGAATATTTTCGATTTGTAATTGGTGTTGTTAAATTAGTTGTTTGTTCAATTTTAATATTTTGATGATTATCATTTGATGTTGAAATATTAATATCAGTTATACGTACATGACGAGATACAGGAGCTGTTAATGGTGGAAAATAAATTCGAACAGGTATTTCCAATTGTGATTGATTATCTGAATCATCAAGAATTTGTACTGGTATTTGAGTATGATTTATTTGTGGTGGTTGTTGAATTTGTTGTTTAAATATTCGTTGATGAAGACGAATGAAACGTGGTGAACTAAATAATTTTGGTGTTATAGATGTTGTTTGTGTTTTAGATTCTGTAGTTGATTTACGTCTTTCTCTTGATAAATTTTGTTGTCGACGACGTTGTAACCATGAATTAAATTGAGCTATACACATACTTTTACTACGTTGAAATGTTTTTTTAAAATCAAAACGTGAACGTTTTGATCGTTTATTAAAATTATTTGATGATAATGAAAAATTCTTATTCGAATCTATTTCATTAATTATTTTTGTTGGTAAAACTTCTATATCAGATGATGGTTGTACTTGTGCTATAGATGTTTGTAATGGAATAATTGGATCAGGTAAAAAATATTGAGGAAATTCAGCAAATGATATAAGTGATAATTTACGTAAACTACCACGAGTATGAGTACGTTTAGCATGAGATTGTTTTGCATGGTCTTCTTTTATTGTTGACCTTTGACTTGTCCTAAAAAATATTTTGATAATTATTAATGCGTTTCTTTTTTTTTCTTAAGTTATTTTCTATTTTTATTATATTAGATAGATATAAATAGTCAATTGTAATTAATTTTCACTTCAAGTCATTTTATTTTAATTAATACGAGAAATAGAGTGTACTCATTTCATCATAGGAAATGTCATGTATAATTAAAGTTATGTAACTAAGGAAAGGATATTCTCAATTTGGTAAATATTATTATTTGATTTAATATTTTTTTTTTTCTATAGGAAAAATATTGGCAAGATGTAATTTGTTTTTATTTGATATTATATATGAGAAAATGTAATGGTGCTAATTCAAGATAATTGTAACGAATCTTTTTTTCTATTTTCGTCCTTGAGTATCGGTACTTTACCCTTTCTTCATAGGAATACAATGTTTTGAACTTAGTCATGTATATTATATGTCTTTGGAACGTGCCTATCGACGCATTTGCTAGATAGACATGTTTTTTTTTTGTCATTTTACAGCAAGTATTCACTCGATAACATATGCTATAGACGCTAGATGAAGTACTGCAAAGCTCTAAAATAGTCACGAGATAAATACTTTCTTATGAAATCAAAGATCAAGAATTCATTATGTTTATGGATTCAAACGATTCATTCCATATTTGGATGCTCTAGATTTAACAATACAATCATGCTATCTTTCTCTTATATATATATATATAATCAGTTTTAAATGCTTCTTTGACTCACTTTGAATGATTTACTAATGGTGAAGTTGTAATAGAATCTTGTTCAAATTTTTGTCGATCTCGTTTAAAATTTTCTAATTGATTAAAGAAATTTCTATTAAATAAAATTGCTCGTTCAGTTGTTCTATTTGATGTTCCATCAAGTATATCAGAATATGCAGCAGATTGTACAGCTAATATCCATGATGTTGGCATTGATACTAATGATTGTAATGATCGACAACGTTGAGGTAAATATGATTGTTTATATTGATTATTTTCATGAATATTTATCATTGATTGTTGTTGAATTGAATTATTTGTACAAAAAATACTTGTTTTTAATGTTTTTAAATTTGTTTCAAGTTCTTTTAATAAAATAATTTTTTTTTGAAAATATTTATTATAATATCGAAGAGAAATTTCTTCAGACATTATTTCACGCCATTGATGAACAATAAGTGATCGTTGATTAGGTGAAAGAATTGGATCTAATATTGTTAAATCTGTTTCAAGATTAAGATTTGTTTTATCAATTATTGTTGATGAACAATTATCGACTTTTGTTGATGATATTGTCGGATTAATTGATGTTTCATTAGTTATTGGTACTACTGAAGTTTTTCGAGAATTACTGTTTAAATCAATTTTAGGTGTTATTGATTGTCGACGGTAGGTGACTACAGATATATTGATCAAATAAAAAAAAGAAAAAAAAAATATGATTTCTAACCTAAAAAATGACTTCTTTGCATTGTTTCCCATTCACGCATTTTTTGTTGATAAGATTTTGTTAAAGCTGGTGCTAATTGTGCTGTTAATAATGCATGATTTAATCCTGAACCTATTCAAATATTTCAATAAAGAAAAACGAGAAAAATCTATACACCTATAGGTGCTAAAATATAAAACATTCTGATACTTATTTTTTTTGAATATTTCGAGAATAAAAGTTGTTAGAAATTTTTGTAATACAGTGTATATAAAAATGTTTTAATGTAGGTCCTACAGTGTCCAGTAAAATGCTTATAACTTTTGAATGAAATAAGCTAGAAGGATCACTCTTGCGTTGATCGACAGAGAAACACCTTCACTATTGATTGATTGTATTGGAACTTATAATTGATAATTTTCTTTTTTTCGAAAATCGCTATGAAAAAATTTACAATTAAAACTGACGAGTTTGACCAATTTATAATGAGAATAATTTATTAAAGTTTTACTTCGTCTATATTCTCTTTTGAATTGATAAAAACTGTACATTTATCGATATGTATTATATTTTAACGTCAATTATACTATGAAATAAATAGATCAAAAATAGTTTACCAATATCATCAAATGTTGAGCCATGTGATCCATGAAGTTGACGTGCTGATGATAATGTATTCTGATCAATAAATTGTTTTTTAACAGTATCAAGTTTTGAACGAAGTTTTCGTCGGTAACGAGCTAATATTTAGAAAAAAAAAAGATATTTTTTTAGAGATAAGGAAATAATATACACAAATTCTCAATTATTCATTTTAATACTAAGATCTACTGTTCTATTTTTATTATATAACGAGAAGGTTCTAATGAATTTTTTCCATAAACAGTATACTAGTATAACTATGAGAGATTTTCACATTGATAGTTTTTACTTAGGGTTGACTAAAAGTTCATAGAACGGTTAAATGATCCTGTTGTATAAGGTAATCTATCCAGAAATAAAGATACTAAATATACCATGTTGTAGAACTTTTCGAGGCGCGTCAAGTGATATATAGTAAATGCTGGTTTCATAAGTGTTTGAATAAACAAGAGTTAACTTACGGATAAACGATTACACACCCATATTCACACTCTCATTCAAGCATGACAGGTCATTAAATATTGTGGCTCTCGGTATTGATCAAAAACATTATAAAATATTGTTTCTCACATATAATTTGGTAGAATTTTTGACGGGTTATAATCTCATATACGCAATATCTTCGATCATCTTGTCAGTGTGCGCATAAGTAGTTGTGGGTGTGGATGTTTCTTCGTTTATCAGGAAGTTAACTCTAGTTCGTATGAAGTCTTATGGAAACAGCATTTCCTATATATCATTCGACGCGCCTCGAAAAGTTCTACAACATGGTATATTTAGTATTTTTATTTCTGAATAGATTACCTTATCCGACAGGATCATTTGACCGTTCTACGAACTTTTGGTCAACCCTAAATAATGACATATTGTCATTTAAAGATGAGAAAATGTCAATAAATCTGTCTATATGTAATAATAAGATAATATATCGTTTTACTCATTTAGGAAGATCTCCCACTATGATTCTATGATTTCTATAGACTATGCCATATTCTATATAGTTTTGTTTTCATTAATCAATGATAAATGCACCATATGTTCGTCTTCTGTTTATGTTAATATATTCTCTTAATTGCTAATATAAAGAATTCGAACAGTTTATATACTATGATTATAATAGCGTATTTATATAAAATATTTAGTCATATAGAAACTTGGAAAATATTAGGAATTTTTTTGTTTATTAGCTTCTATTTATTCTGTACGTTAAATTTCCACTGAAGAGTATCGAAATACAGATCTATTGCATAAAGCAACTGTTAAAATATTATGAAAATAAATCGAATATATAATGATATATTTAATTCGATTTTGAAAATTTACAGGTAAATAAAATGTATCTTATAAAAACCTAGTAAGAAGAATCAAAGTATTTCAAGTATTAAATATGAAATTTTTCTACAGTTCGTTTTCTGTGTGCACTATAGTTTTATAGACCTATACTGTGTCTAAAATAGATGTTACTTATTTTACATCAGACTTAATTATATAAACCATTAATTGAAAAAATTTAGTTTTATTATATATACCAATTTTTGATTGTTTACGTGTTAGTAAAGCTTCATCTTCAATATTTGAAGTATTAAATGAGAAGTTTGTTGTTGGTGTTTCTACACGATCAGGACTTGATGAATTTGGTGTGTCGTTATCATCAAGTCGTCTTTTATGATATTCTCTAGCAAATTGAGTTGATTCATCATCTTGATCAGTATCTTCTCCAATAATTGTTTGTGGATTATTATTATTATTATTATTATTATTGTTATTTGTTGTTATAGTTTTCTTCTTCTTTTTATGACGTTTATTTTCATGTAAATGATCATCATCACTTTCTATTGATACACTAATTGTTGGTATTTGTCGATCAATATGTGATAATGGTGGACTATTAGGAGAAGCTTGTTTTCGTCGTAAAGAAAATTTTAAAGCATGCCGAACTTTATTCCACGTTGGTTTAGATGATAAACCTTCAAACATAAAACAATATTTTGATTTAAAACAAAAAATTTTGTTTTTTTATTAAATTTACTTGAATGATCAGTTAATTCTGATTGATCATGATCAATTTGTAACATTGATGAGCAATCTTCTTGATTATGACTAAGAGTTATACCTTTGAAGACAAAAGAAAAAGAGAATATGTCAAAACTGACAGATGTCAAGATTAAATGAACAGACATTATGAATCTTAATTTAGACTTTTTTATAATGTAGAAAAACTAAATAAATATTAATAAAAGAGAAAAAAAAAAACAAAAATGAATTTACCTTTACTTTCTCGAAATAATTTGGAATGTTTAATTTTTAATGAATTTGATGGTGATAATGTATCAGATTTTTCTTCATCATGAAATACTGTTGAAGAAATAATTTGTTTAAATTTATCTTTTTTATTTTCATATTTATCTTTTAATAAAAAACGTTGTTGAAATTTTTCAAAATGATCAACTAATTCAAGATGAGCACGTAAACGATCATTTTCAGCTTTTAATTGATGAATTTGTTCAATTAGATGACATAAATTATTAAGTGCAGATAAACCTGTTGTTGGATAATTCTTCCGATTTCTTATTGATCGGGATGATGATGATGACGACGATGATGATGATCGAGATTTTATTTTTCCTAAACCCATTTCTTTAGCAAATTGAAGAAATTCATTTGGCGTTGTCATCATCATACTAAAGTAAAAAATAAATCATTAATTTACATTATTATGATTAGTCTTTTCTTTCATCAACTCTATCATTTCTCTTCTCCTAGTTTTTGCTTTCCAAAAGAATTATAGAAAGCACTTCTGACGATGCCTATATAGACACATCATTTCTCTATCTAAACATGCGTATGTTCTTCATCATCTTTTGCTATTCGTGTCTTTAACTGAGGATAATATCGTATATGATGACGAGAACTCGACTGATGATGTTTGATCGTTCTTTTCCAACTGGTTGCTTACAGATACTTGATGCTAAAAAACATACAACTAACTCTATTTACTTTTTCTTTGTCTCTATACATACTGTTTGTATATAAAGAATATATAGCTTTTTAATTAGATCTCTCTAGACCGTCATTTACGGCATTGAGAAATTAATAAAAAGGAAATATGATACAATGAGGGATGGCAAATGTCAACGGTAAGATAAAAGCTGGTTGATAGATATATGTTTATGTTTCTATAAAAAAAAATACAAAGAAATAACAATCCGATATATTGTTTACAAGTGCACAGGTACTATTTTATTTAAAATGATTCATAATTAAAAGATCGAAACATTATTAGAAGTTTTAGTTTAATGAGGAAAATAAATCAATAATATTAAAAAGATTTCAAATGCAGAATTATTGTCTCATTATTACTTATTCTTCTTACACAGATGTGTATATTCAAGGAAATAAATACTATTGATTTCTCTATTGTGTAATTCTAATATTATTTTTCTCGTAATATAAGATGTGATATATATTAACAGAAATAATAATATAAAAATATATTTGATATATACTTATTTTGAAAGGTTAACTTACTTCATTAGTAATAATGAGAATTGTTCATAATAAAAAAAGATTTAATATTGTTCTCTTTTTTTTTTGATTTGTATAATAAAAATGGACGTGTTTAATCACATGATTTAAAATTGAAGAAAAGATGATTTTCTTGTGCAATGAAGTAGAAGAAGAAAACTAAGTAATCGAGTAATAGACTATTACTCGTATGTGAAATAAGTAATGTATCTGATCAACAAATACAATTGTAATTGACTCTTCAAGAGAACAATAACATTGATGATAATGAAGGACGACTGCACAGAAGCAATTAGCGCTTTTCTAACCGTAACAATCGACGTCAAAGAATTCTCACTTACAAATAAATCAACAGAAGAAGTGTCTCTTAAGTTCTGTCAGATTATCTTCTATTAGTATTTATCTTGTGTTATGTCTTTTTGCGTAAATAGCAGTCTATTATTTCCTTTCTTTTCCACTTTGTTATGTGGGTTTAGATTTTATAGAAAAACAAGTACTGGTTTGTTTTTCTATTACAGATTTACCTTGGATTGTCTTCTTTTTTTGTTTGTATTTATACATTACTAATTACCTAGAAACTCATTAATTTTACTTAACGGTAATATTCATTTTGACATTCTTTGAAATAATCAATTAGATTTACAATGATATATGATTATTTAGTTTAAAAAAAAATTGTACTATTCTTTTACACAAAATGAATATAATAAATACTCGAATACAATTTGTTATATTTCTTATCTTCAAGTAAAAACTTACTGTTAAGAAAATGTAAAATTTAATACTCAACGTAATTACTTCTTTCAAAAACAGAATAATATCAAATGTATACAATGACGCCGTTTCAAAAGATCATTTTCACACTTCATACTTATTAAAAAATTTCATTCAGAAAAAGTTAGTAAATTTTTACAGAAACAAATGTTTCTCTTTTTTTATTCATGTATATAATATTTATATATATATAAATCTTAATAAGAAATATCTGATAATATATGTTCGATATATGCATATCATCTAACGTTTTAAAACCTGTTTTTCATTATAAATGATCAAATAAAAAAAAAGCACAGCAATAAAATAATTTAAAAAAAAAAACAAATCACAAAACAAAAAAAAAAATTCAATATCGTGTTTGATAAGAACGATGGACATGAAACAAAGTTTGCTCGTTTTTTCCTCTTTTATTAGTTTAAATTTGTCCTTCAGCAAATAATGACATAACTTGTGGTGCAGCAGAATCAAAACCAACAACATCAAGCATGCCTTTATCATTTGGATCAGCTATTGTAAAACTATTTGATTGCATACCAACAACAATTAATTTTGCATTTGGACTATTCATTTCTTGTCGATATTTTGTTAATGCTGCTGTTGGATGAATTTTACCAAACCATGTTTCACTATCAGTATAAACAACAAATACATCAATTTTTTCTAAAGAAAAAAAAAACCAAATATATTAAATTAAATAAAAATTATATAAAATACCTTTATTATCAATAGCCCAAAGCATTGGTAATGCACAATCAGTACCACCCATTGATATTGCTCGTGTAGTTTCCATAACAGTTTCAAGTGATGCTTCTTTTGAAATATTAACTGGAATAAGTTCATGTGAAAAAGCAACAACCTAAACAAAAAATATATATAAATATATATATATATAAATTATATTTTAATTATCTTACTTTAGCGTATTGTTCTGTTCGAAGTGTTACCATACACATAGCACACGAGCCAACAGCTGGTGTAATTGATGGTGAACCATTAATAGTACCACATGACATACTACCACTTACATCAAGAGCAAGTAAATAACGTTGATTAGTAGGTTTAACAAATTTAAATGAAAGATAAAAAGCTTCTTCTAATGCAGTTTTAACTTTATCATTAACATCCCATTTTAAACTTCCTTTAAAACCTTGACCACGTTTATATGTTTCTAATGCAACAAGAACATTAAATGGATGAATACGTGCACGTTGTAATTGTTCACGATTTTTTAATCGTTCAACAATACGTTTTTCTGCTGCACTATTTTCACTTAATAAATTTATTTCAGACATTTTACCTAAAAAACAAAATAATAATAATATTTATTAATGAATATAAAACAAAAATTTAAATTAATACTAACCAAGATTTCGAATCATAGCTGTTAATGGCATTTTTTCTAATAATGCTGACCATATTGTTACTGAATTAAGCATATTTGTTGGCATATGTTCTCGAACAAGATTATGTTGTCTAATAGCTGTAACAAGTTCATTATCATCTGCTGATTTTTTAACTTTTTCAACAGTTTCTAGAAAATCCTTTAACTGTTCGACAGTAATAATTTTTTTATTATTTATTTCATCATCTTCGTCATTCTCATCATTAATATGTGGTTTTTGTTGTTGTTCTTGATTAGTATCACTAATATTACTCTCATTTGTTGTTGTTGTATCTTTTGGTTTATTTAAATTTTCAACAGCTTTTTCAAGACCATGAGTGATATAATCAAATAAAAAGCAAAGTAAAGGATCTTTTGTACTTGGATGAGATAAACGAAGTACATCACGATGAGTATAACCTTCACGATTTTGATATTTTGTTATTGCCATAGCTAATTTGTTTGGATTTTGTTTAATATACCAATTTGATACAGCTCGACGTTGTGCTCGACCCCAATTCTGACCAAGTGCATGAGCATATTTAATAAACCTGAATAGAAATAAATTATTAATAAAAGATTGTTAAACAATAAACAAATTATATTTACATGAATAGGTGAGTTGGAATACGACAGATTTCAGATAAAGAAGTATAAGCAGCTTGTTTTGTTTTTAAATCAGTAGATTTTGCACATAAAGCTAATGCAAACATAATAGGATTTTGTTTTGATGTACGTCCCTCAATAGAATAAGTCTTTATTGTATCAACAACTTCTTCTCCACGACCATTTTCAATTAATTTTAATATAGCTTGAGCATTTTCAATACCAAGTTCTTTTTCACCTTGATAATAGGTACCACCTTCACTGCCCAAACAAAGAAAACGTCGAAGACGTTGCATATCATCAACAGTCCAAGAAAATCCTCCTTAAAAAAGAAATAAACAATTTAAATAACTTACAAATGAAAATAATTTAATAATTTTTTACCTGCATTATTTTGTACTTGATCATTTCTTAATGGTTGTGATTGTGGAATATCTTCGCCACTCATGATAGAAGAAATTAATTAATGAAGAGAAAGAAATATAATCTGAAAGAATAAAAAAAATTATATTAATTATTGTCAAATTTTTGTTTTTTAGATGAAAACAAAAATTATTCAAGAAAAATTTTCTCTCTTATCGATTTAATTGTATTATTAAATATTTCCTCACGTTCTAATTCATGAAAATAATTAGACTAATTTTTAAAATCAATATTTTTTTCTCTTTAACTAAATTCTAAACTTGTGTTACAACTCGTTATTGAATCAGATTCATCACATTGAATCGATATTGGAATATTATATATACCATCTGTACGAGACTAATATTAATATCTCCAATATGAGAATTAATAGTATTATCATCATGTGTAATTCTATGTAGATCAAACCAAAGTGGAACACGTATAGATAGACAAATTCCGCAAATTTTTCGAATTAATGAAAAAATAAGACATGGAGATTGAATTGTTTCTGCTAGACGAATTCAAAGACTTGTTGGTACTATAGTTTGATATGGGCAGCTATTTTTTTTATTTGAATATCGATAAAATGTATATGATGAATATTTTTCTTTTGCTTTTTATTTAATTAATAAATCTATATTTTGAACAATGATTTCAGCTGTTGGAATAAAAATACGTTGTCCAGCACTTTGGTCATGGCCACGAAGATCCATTGAAATAATTGCAAAATTATTTTTCCTATAAAATTCAACTTAATATTCATATCGACCATTATGTTCAGCAAGACTACGTATAAGTATTAATAAAATTACATGATATTTTAAAATTTTACATGGCTAATGATAACAACTAAGCCAAAGGTTATCACGAATGACTCTATTTCTACGTTGATTCTTATTTTTTCTCTAACTCAGTCTAACGATAAATATATTTATTTCATACCTACCTGTTACTTTTAAAAACAAAATAAACACAAATGAATCTTACGTAACGAGAAAAAAGGAACAGACACATACTAAAAACCTATTCAACCATATCATATATTATCAGTGAAAATGTCTACACTTATATTTTTTTTTGACTTACAAAGTAATAATAATAAAGAAAGAATATTAAGCATGTTCTCCTTTTCATACATATTTAAAGGGAAAATCATATTGCACAACTATAACGCAAAATATTTTTCTTCCTTCAAAAAAAAAAAAAATTTCATCATTTCTACTAAAAATAATAAAATTTCTCTATTCTCGTCAACATATGGAAAGTAATTGATGACATGATAGATACAAGCAAGAATAATGATAATATGGTAAAAGCCAGAAGGATAAATAATCAACAATTACTTGAAGATAAATGCAATGAAGAAAAAAAGAAAAAGAAAACAACAACAATCATATAGAAAAGAAAGGATATTCGTTGGATGAATAATTATTCTTGCTCCATCTCTCTTAACGATAACAAAAGATGGTGCAATTTTGTGGATAAATATTTATGACATCATGTTATTATTATTATAATTACGTATATTAATTGTAAAACATCTGATAAAATAGAATTTCTATTTGATTTTTATATTATTTCGAGAGAATTTCACATTTTCAAGAAATTAGAAAATAAAATTTCACAATTATCGTACATAAAACGTCATAATCTTTCGAAATATTTGGAATCAACTGAGTCATTTATTTTCTATTGTAATTCTTGACTAAGAAAATAAGAATTAGTTCACAAATGATAGAACAATTTCATTCCAAATTTATTCAGCTGACGAAAACGAACCTCTTGTTCTTGGCAAAAAGTTTGAAAGATGCATATTTATTCAATTATCGAACTTCAATTTTTAATCGATGGAAGATGTATGCCAATTTGTATAAGTCTTAACTTGCCAAATATTCAAGTATAAGCTAATAAAAAATATAATCGTTTCAAGGCTTCTACTGATATTACGTAGGAGGAAAAAACAGAAACATCGAACTAACAAAATTGATAGGTTTTATAGGATGATAAATTCTTTATCAAGTAAGCTTGAGACGACGATGACCTTGGATTCTGATGGCATTCTTCCAGAAAAAGAAACAAAAGAAAATAAAAATGTTTCATTCATTATGAGTTATTCGTTATTATTGCAACTTGTTCCGATTAGTAATTAATTTCAAACTATTGTAATTAAAATGGAACATTAGTTAAAAACAGAAATAACAAGCGAGTTTTCATATGTTCTGTAACAAAGATTTTATATTCGGAATGCTGCTAAATTATAAGATGGCAAACTAGATTGAAGAAATATTATTAGAAAATTTTGATCAATTCACTGATCCTATCGATATCGAATTAGTATGACAAAAACTTTAACTTTTGCTAGTCGAATTATTTTCAATGTTTAAATCTAATACGAAAATCTTAAGAATTGAGTGATTTTTCTCAATGTTCAAAGATTTTCTAATACAAACAATAATAAAAGAAAAGAATATAATTTACATTCTATCAGCTAATAATAAAATACTCTCATATGTCATATCATTATATACAAAAGTAACACTATACACTTATCAAATGAAGTACCTTTTATGGTAAACGGGAATTTGATCCAGAAATAAAAATAATAAAAGATGATGTATTAATCTTGAGATGGAAGAAAATAAAGCTTAATCTTACTTGATGAAAAGAAAATATTGAAAACAGATATGACGAACATAGTTGAAGATAAAAAAAGATTTCTTCTTCTATAAACTTTGATTTTTCAGCCCTTCTATATTTCGAACTCTGTATTGAATGATCCATCATAAATGGCAGAATTTTGCATTTCATATTTTAATCCCTAAATACATATTATAAAAAATAATATAATATATCACAAAATGCACTGTGAAAAGCTTTAGATTTGACAAAGAACAGTTTATTCGATATATGAAATAAGAAAAACGAATCATAGAAAATTCTGCTTTTTTTCTAAACAGAAGCTACACAATTAAAATAAGCTTTCCTTTGTAAAATTGTAGAGCTTTTCACATGGCATCTTATGATATACAGTGGCTGCCAAAATTGTACGACCACCCTCTATAGTGTATATA
>JAJEKB010018171.1:0-17642 GCA_022393335.1 Macrotrachela quadricornifera
AAAAAAAGATTATCGTAAGTCATTTTTATGCATGCTTGCATATAAACCATAGAAAGAAATACAGCAAAAATACAATAAGTTTATTATCATACTATAACGAAAAAAGTTTCGTTTATTTACACTTCATCGATTACTAACATACGCTTGAGGTTGAATATGTAAGAGAAAAAGAACAGAACGAAAAAAAAAAAGGCTATTTGTAATGTTGTTTAATAAGAAATATGACGAGTATATATTTAAATGTATTCTGAGGAATGAGAAACGAATAGGTAACACGTGGTAGTTGACAATATTATAGGCATACACTAGAAGATAAGAACAAGAAGAGTATTATCGAGATTCATTTGTTAAATATAAATCAACAATGCAAGCTGTTAGAAAGTCAATTGTTGATTGGTTTACGAGTGATCTACTGTCATCAGTCGACGATCCCGAAGAAGAATGTAAGCAGGGAGAAGTTGAAAAACAAACTGAACTTATGTACAAAGGTAATACTATATGGAATGCAGCATTCAGTGCAAACAAGAAGATATTTCATGGTGTAGTTGCGACTAATCCAGATGCTATTAATACAAGAGGTGCTGCTGGTGAATGTCCCATTCATACGTTATTTCTAGGTGGAACAGATAAACATTTAGAGATTGCTCGAGCTCTTATTACACTATGTCCCAGTGTTGTTACACAAATTTATAATAGACAAGTAATTACATATTTTCTTTTTATTTTCTTCATATATATAGATGATTTAGGAATATTATGGTGAGAATATTCTTCATATTGCTATTGTCAAAAAGCAGCCAGCGATGATTGAGTGGTTGCTGGATAATAAAGATTTATTACCTTATCGACAACAATTATTAACAGCTACTGCTACGGGCGACTTCTTTAAATAGTACATGATAATTTTTCCGTCTTTTATTTCATATTTGTTTTTTATTTATAGTGGAAAACCATATTATTGTGGTGAAACTGCATTAGGATTTGCTTGTTGTACCGAACAATGGGATATTGTTGAAATCTTACTCAAACATAACGTTGATATGAATGTGGTCAGTATAAAAGAAAATACTGAATTTTTAAGGCAAAAAGATATTTAAAAAAAACTAACAATTATGTTTTTAATATTGAATAATGGTGATCTTCCATTTAAATATTGATTAAAATATTATGAATTATACAAATATAAAAAATAATTTTCTTCACAATAATATCATCTGGCAAACGTCTTAATTGGTTAAATGATTTTATTTATTTATTTAGACGGACAGTATTGGTAATACCATTCTACATCTGCTTGTTATCCATAATTTGCCTGAAATGTATAAGAAATTCAAAGCACGTTGGATTGAAAAACATCAATCTACTATAAGTAGCGATTCAAATGATAAACAAAATGGCAAAGCAAAAGAAATTCCGAAGTTGTGGAATCGTCTAAATCATCAAGGTTTAACACCATTGACTTATGCCGCTCATTTAGGTCGAAGTGAAATGTTACATTGGTTACTTGACGAACGTAAAATAGAACAATGGTCTTATGGTGTTGTTTCATGTATACTACATCCTCTTGATCAACTCGATCTTGGTTTTGAAATTGAGGTAAATTAATTTATATTCAGATTTAATAATTATTTCATTTCATATTTATTTATTTTAGGGTCAAGAACGACCTCTCAGTGTACTTGAAGTTATCATTAGAAATAATGATTCGGAATTAGTGCATCCTATTATTACATCATTAGTGGATAAAAAATGGGACTTTTTTGCGTCTCGAATACTCAGACGACGATTTGCATATACTTTTACTTATCTTCTTATTTTTCTTGCAACGACAATTTTAGAACAAACATATCGAGTAACAGTCATTTGAGAAAACTATTTTATTTTATAATTATGAATTATATTTATAGATAGATGGGGATGATGATAATGATGAAACAGGAAAGCGTAATGATGTTTTTTCGAATGTTTTGCATCCAGTATTCTGTTCACTCGGTCATATTATTGTAATAGCAGGTGCACTATGGAAAGGTACTAATGAAATTAAAGAAATATTCAATATAGGTTTACAAAACTATTTAAATAGTACAGTGAGTGATATATCGATAAATTTTTGAATTTTTAATCGATTATAATAATTTAAAGGGATCAATGTTTCTTGAAAATTGTTTGGCATCTTCATTTTGCTTTTGTATTATCATTGTTCAGTTTTTACGTCTATTTGAAATTGGAGGTGATGCAATTATTCTTGCTTTTGCTGCTATGCTTGGATGGTTTTATATGTTTTTTTTCATTATGCCATTTCGATTTCTTGGTCCATTTGTAATTATGATTTATAAAATGTTATGCAATGATGTTCTTCGATTTTGTATTATCTATGTTATATTTCTTGCTGGTTTTTCACAATCATTCTATATTTTATTCAATGAAAATGGTAAATTATTTTGATGAAATGAATATTTTACTAAAAATATTTATAATAAAAAAAATTCTTTTATTTATTTAGGTCTTGAAGGATATTTATTAAGCATAAAACGATGTTTTTTGGGTTTATTGAGTAATTTTGACTTAGATTATCATTTGGAAGGACCAAATCCACTTGCAACAACTGTTTTACTTATTATTTATATTGTAGTTGTTACTATTCTTTTATTAAATTTACTTATTGCTATGATGGGTGATACATTTGCAACTGTAAAGAAAGATGCAAAAAAATTATGGTTAGTTTTATATATATATATATATATATTTATTTAGTTTTTATTATTTTTATTTTTTTAATTTGAATAAATAGGCATTTAGAACGAGCACGTATTGCAATTGAAATTGAAAATGGCATGTCAACAGCAAAACGTCAATCGAAATCTAGAAAGTATTGGGTAGATGCGGATGCAGGTCAAGGAAAAGAACGTTGTTTGCAAGTTCAAGTAGTAAATAATCCTCTCTTTAATCCTAAAGGTGATGAATCAGATGAAGATGATGATGATGATAATACGAGTAACAGAAATATGAAGGCAAGCGCAACGAACAATATATGAAATAACTTTTTTTTTTAATATTTTGTATGTAATGAGCCTTCTAGAATCTAAATACCTCTTTATATTTATATGGTATCTCGTTTAATATTCATTTTATTTAACTTATATCTTTTTTTCAAAAGATTCATGTATAATTTTTAATAATACATCATGTATTATATTAATGTAATTATATTGATTATTTTCCAAGGATATGCTTTGAATATATAAATCAAAAAAGAAATATTTTTGATTAGAATAAGTAAAATTATTTTAAATTTCAGATAACTGTCATTAGTTAATTATTGTGTTAATGTGATGTTATAAAATAATATCGACCGATATTCTTATTTTAACTTTTATGCCATTTCGTTAGAAGTATCTTTTTGAAATATAATGAATATTAATTACATTACTATAAAGCAAATATTAAAAAAAAAAGAATAGATCAAGATTTCATTGAAACACGAAGTGAGACCTATTGATTTTGGTATATTTATTAAAATAAAATTAACTTTGATATATACAATACTTTTATTGTATAATTAATATCTTATATAAAACCGTCTGAGAGTAAAATAACAAAATAAATTTTATAATAGAATCTTTTGTATTGTATATCAAGAAGACTAACCATGTTTGAGTTAAATTAGCATTCTTACTATTAACCTAACGAATTTTATATATAAATTATTCCTAGTAACTATTAATCTAGATATTCAATTTTTGAAAATATGTATAATGTTTAATAGAAGAACATGATAATGTGAGAATTATACATATGCATTTTTTCACATAATTATCAAAATTTTTAGGCCGTAAATTTGAAGAATCTAAATGAAAATTATCGATCGCATTTGAATTATATTATACTCACATTTCATTAAATGTCTATTAATACCAAACTGTAGAAAAAATGGTAGTCATTTACAAATACTTCAAGGTTATCAATATGTTTATTTTTCATTCGTATGAATGCAGTAGACTATATATAACTATGAGTCAAGAAGAAGGTTACTAATTATATAACAATAATAAAGGTATAGTTTTACGTCAGACACACAGTATTACTGTTTGCTTCTCACGATTAATAACTGAATAATAAATACTAAAATATTTAAAGTTAATATCGTTGAATTTGTCAGTTTTGTTTATGACTTTGATTATTCAGTTATTAACAGTGAGAAAAAAATATTTGTTAATTTATATTTGATATAAATCAAATATTTTTGTTTTCATCAAATAAATCTTAATAACAATGTAAAAAAATTGATTGTATGAAGCTAATTTGTTTCAAATATGGATCAAACTTCTTTAGTTATCGTATAAAATATATCATTATTAGATATATTCGATAAATTGTATATTTGAAATGTTCCTATTTATTTTCTTATCATATACAAAAGACGCATAAAAATAAAAAAAGAAAATTAATCATAAAAATTATCTGGTCTAAGTGGTGGTAAATTTTTTTCATATTCTTGTCCTTTTTTAACATACATTTTCTTTTGTCCACCACCAACAATTTCATTTGGTTTTGGATTCATCTGTTTTATATCTTGTCGAATTGTTTCTATAATATCAATTTCATCTGGTATACGAATATAACGTACATTTGTATATCGTATACATAAACGATTAAATGAAATAGATTTTTCTATTGGTCGAGACATTGTTACTTGTATTAAATGAATATTATGATTAACATCAATATCAATAAGTTTACCAACAAGCATAATACCACCATAAAGATCAATTTGTATTATTTGTCCACTAAGACATCGAAGAAAACCAAGTAATGTTCGACATGATTCTTTTTTATATTTTCGATTTAAATTTGACATATCTGTAATAAATATAAAATTTTAAATTATTCATAGAGTCTTATCTTACTGTGCGATCGATCAAAATCTATCTGATTGAGCGAAGTTCACACAATTGACACTATGCATGAAAAACTGATTTTGAGAATAATATAAATTAATTTTAAGAAGTTTATTATTTACAGAGCAAAGTTGAAAGTTCAATTCTTTTTTGACGATAGTGGAAGTTTAAGAACAATCACTCTTTATAAAAATCAATGGTAGATCATATTAAGCTTATTCAAGCGCAAATTAAAAGGTAAATATCCAGTCTACCCTTATGACGGATAAAAAAAATTTTTTATTTCAATCTTTACTAAAAAAGAGGAAGATACATCCATAAGAACTAGAAAGTCTTATATGTATAAGTAAATAGGATTAATAGATTATTTAATTATTAAAAAAAAATAAATAACAATAAAATAAACATTATATATCTTTAATATCACAATTATTAAAAAACAAAAATAGGCAATATTTATTGTTCTTCAAAACTTTTGAGTAATTTTTCTTGATCAGGAATACCATGTTCATCTGTATAATCAAGCAAATTACAAAATATAGGAGATTCAATCTAGTAAAAAAAAATAGATTTTTTTTTTGTTTATTTTTCTATTGATTTACATACCCCTAATATATAAGAACATGTTTCTGGTTCAACAAGATACATTGCTATTGGTTCAGATGTATCTCCTTGTTTTGGACATCTAAATAAATAATATTAATTAAAAAAATTTTTTTTTTTTTTTCTTTACTTTAATTTAACTTCAACAACACGAGAATTTTGTGTTAATTCACATATATCTCCATCTGAATAATATAATGATACATATCTAAATAATTGAAAATAAAGATTTATATGTATATAAAAATTTCTACCGTCGGTCTTTAATATTTCCAGCTAATCTTCTTTTTCGATCATTATTTATCCATTCAATATGTTTTTCATGATTCCATTCACCAAGTAAAATTGATGTTCTTTCTTGACCTTCTTCCTTTAAAAATAATATTTTACTTTTTTTCTGTTTTCATAAAAAAAACAAACGAATATTTTACATGAAATTGAATAACATGTTTTCCATAACATACTTCATATTTCCACCAATCTGAACCACCTGTTAAACAAACATGACCAGTTAAAAAATCAAGAGCAGTTTTATCATTTGTTAATTGTAAATCACTTTCCGGTGGAGTTGGTGATGTTATTTTATTTGTTATATCACCAATATCGTCTATATTTACATATTCATATGAAATAATAAATGTTGTTCCATCAGCACTTGTTATCTAAATAGAAAAATTTGTTTTTTAAGAAATGAACAATTCAAAATAGGTAAATATATATATACAGTAAATTGTGGACCTTCACCTTGGTTTAATGATAATTGTTGTTTATGTTCAATTTTTTTTAAATTTCGTGGTTTTTGTAAGGCATTTGCTTGTGGATAACAATTTATTGTATGTCGATTTGATTCTGGTGGACTGAATATATTTAAAAAAAAACAAAGAATATTAAATTTTATCTTAATTCAATTTTGAATAAGATCAGCTCAATACTGCTATTTTATTGTAAATGAGACAATATTAGTAAACATAAGTATTCTAACCTGAATGTTGATAATGTACATAGTTCTAATGTACTAACAATCATTTCATAATAACAAGATGACATTTCTTGAAAACTAAGTATATTATTGCTATGTTTTTCATTACATACTAAATGAAAACAAAACAAAAAAGAGTCAACATTTTTTTTATAATAATTATTGAAATTTAAAAGAATAAATTCTACCATAAAAAACAACTGTTTCACGTGGTTTATTTGAATTAATATCACATATTGTTCCATCGGTATATCGAGCAGATAACATTGGTATTTCTTGATTATTAAGTATTTTATAATGAATCTATTTTATTAATTTTATTATTTAATAAAAAGAAAAAAAAAACAAATGGTTTTCAATTTTTACTTTTAATAATTCTTGATTATCAGTATTTTTAAGTACATCTTGTTTATCTGGATGATAATAACCAAGAAAATATTCTTGATCAGCTATTCTCTATATATACATATATATATATTTTTTTTTTGAAAGAAAATCATAGTTATTAATTTTACTTTTCCAGCTACTTTTGTTTCATGATATTGTCGAATATGCATACCATGACATAATTCATATGTCCAATATGGATCTAACTATATTATTTCAAAGAATATGAATATAGTTTTTATATTTTCAGCTACATGAAAATTTACTCGATAAGTACATGCTTGTTTTGAATATAAATTTTCTATTAATGGTATAACTTCAGATAATAAAATAGTTTCTGCTGTTGTCTAAAAATATGATTATTAATGAAAAATAAATATTTAATAAAAAATATTTTCTTTTTTACTGTAGATGTTGATTCTAGTGTTGGTAATATACATGAATATTTTTCTTTTCGTTGTGATATAAAAGTATAATTATTATCAAGTTCAGTTGGCTAGAAATTATTGAAAAAAATTTCTTTAAATGAATTTAATATCAAAACATATACTGAAATTAATTCTGGTTGCCATTTAATATCATAAAGAATGTCATCATCTAATATAGTACTTGCTAATGGAATGAAGAAGATGATTTTAAGGATTACTTGGAAGAACATTATTATTATTATTTGCAAATAAACGAAGGAATGATTATTTTATACACATGAGTTAACTTGCCTTTTTTCTGTAAATCAAACATTGGGCTAAAGAAATATCCAATGAAAGTATAATATAAAGCGACACTTTATTTTTTGAATGTATATGCTATCTACCTTAATCAGCGATTGAAGTGTATCCTATATTATTACGTGAACAAAATTAGCAATTGTTGTGAATTTTTATTTATTCTTAGATAAATATTTTTGTAAAAAAAGATACAGTGTGTTCAGAAAATATTCACTTGATTTGTTTCTTGTGACAGTAAATCAGCATAAATAAGCGATATATTTTACTATTCTCATTAGCAGTTACAGTCAACATGTTTGGATCCAACAGAGTAGTTTATTCTTATTTTTCCGCTATCCGTCTTCCTAGAAAAAAATACTTAGACTCGATATATTCGATATATTGCTACTATAAATTGACATTTTGAGAAAAGTAATTATACATTTGGATAGCTCGTGAAATTCTCTACGACTCTATATATATATACCTTTTGAATTGTATTTGTCTCCTGAAAATACATTCAAGCGCATTAAAGTCACCCTTAGCGGCAGATTCCCAAAAAATTGACATATCATTCATTTTTTTAAATTTATTACAAAACTAAGTATACATTTTGAATGTACATCAAATACTCTATCATCCTATACTTTCATAATTGTGATTAACTATCAATTGTTCACAAATATTATATATATTACTTATACATACATATTTTATGTTTTGTCGAAGTTTTGTATTCCATGTTTATTGAACGAGTCAACCTAAATATTGTTGAGAATTCGGATGATTTCTTTACACATATCTTTTCATCCAATCTCATACACTTTCAACTGTTTTCTTGTATGTATGACTTCATTTGTCATTATTTGGTAACAGGGATTGATAGTAGCAAGTTAAATTCCATGATGGATTGATCCTCATGTATTTTATCGACATAGTAATGGACGAATATTGACCGAACAGTGTGTTTGTTCGATTTTGTTTATTTCTTTTCTTAGCCATCGACCTCTTTTTGAGGGCCACGTAAAGTTCGTTCGCATCCTGCTGTGGCATATGTATGAGATATATTACCAAGATTGAAGAATATTATTATTGTATTGAGAAAAACTTGATAAGTAATGTGGTAACTCGAATAGTCAGTTTGTCATACATTTTGCCTAATCAACTATGTTTACCTAATAACCTTCAATAAAATATTCTATATATTGAAAAATTATGGTAATAGAAACGTTTTGTTTTTCATATAGCGAAAAGCAGAAATAATATTAGTAGAGATTTGTATAAAATACTAGACTTCTTTTAGAATCATACAAATATCTTATTTTGAATTTTTATTTTAGACGAATTCAATAAAAAAATCTCATGCGTGATTATATGTACACCATCATTGTATGTGATACTTTGATTTGCACAAGCTTCTTGATGTTATTTTTCGATATCACAATATACATTTAATTTGAGTATACCAAAAGTAAAGATAATCCTATCTCAATTTCGTGTGGAAGGCTTGAGGAAACTTTCTTTTCTATATAATGATAAAGAAAATGATGCTCTGTTTTTCTATATTATTTCATCACTGTTCAAATGATATCATAATTATAAAATTCTGACCAAGAGCTATTTTGTTATGATATGTAACGGTCACATGTATAATCGTGAGTATTTTTTGTGTAACATTTGATAGCAATGAGATAGAAAACAGCGATTTTTACCGTTTATGTAAAAAAGAAAACGTAAAAAAGTTGCAACAAAATCGTGGAAACAATTAGATTAGAGCACGTATTATCCTTGAAAATAATTAAATTTAAATATTTGAGTCTGATAGTTGGTAGATCTTCGATTAATGATTTGAATGTACACCTGATTATTCAAAATTCACTGTAAGCAACTCTCTCAATGAGTTTCTTCTTTAAAAAGCCAATTGAAGGCTTTACAAAGAAAACTATAATATACGATTCGATGCATCCTAATGCTACAGAAAATTATCCCAAAAATACGATCATTCCTATAATTGTTATATGTTATAACAAATAGGTGTTTGATGAAACTTTCTAATTTTGGTATTAATTGAATAGTGATAAAATGGCACAGAAAAATGGAGCATCATTTTTTCTATCAGTACATAAAAAATAAACGTTTGCTCGATCCTTCTATTTGAAATTGAGATACGACCATTACTAGTTTTAGTGTGTCCTAAGTATTTAGTGCAACATTGCAACCATTATTGAATTTATTTAGAAACATAAAAGATTATAAACAACATGTTTGTAGTATCTTGATTTAATTTTTCAAAACATAAAATGTGATTGATTAAAATTAAAAGCGGTGTACACTAGATTTTATGAAAGTTTATTGCATGTTCAGCCACTATAGCAAGCATGTTTGTACCAAATAAAGAAATGCTATATGGACTTGTATCATATTGAATTTTCATCTTGAGTTTTCCATCTTTTGTTATTTGTAGCAAATGTCCTCCATTAAAATCGGCTACAAGTCATTCGTCACAATTTATTGAACAGCAACGAGTTGACAATGACTCGTTACAAGCAACATCGAGTGAAAGTATCCAAATACGATCCAATGTATCAGAAGATCTTAATTCTATTTTCATAATTTTTTCAGACGTCTTTGCAATCATTATACCTAGCATTCCGTTATTGTAAATGATGTCATCGATACGTTCATTTGTTGTACAGGTATGTGGAGATTTGCATTCGTTGATTGCTATCAATGTGACAGACAGTTTGAATTTTACGATGGATGATTCCATATCAGTAGTCGATAAAAATAAAAATTCATCGGAACATGTACATGAAAACCACTGTCGTTTTTCAATAAGTTGTACAGTCTCAATGGCCATTGTATTTTCATCCACAAGATAAATATTATTTTTGGATATTACAATAAAACGTTCTATTGTTGATGACCAGCACAAATCAAAAATCGTATCTTGTAAATTTGAAGTCTGCTTCGCAATTGTTATCTCTTGATCTATTAAGCATAGATTGTTCTCTTGTAGCATTAATAAGAATCGATCATTTGCTGCGATCACTTTGCAACTATTTGCAGGACGGTTGATAGTTTTATATATAGGCGAAAGAGAGGAGAGATCAACTTCTAGTTTACTAGTTTTCTTTATATGCATTAAATGATCATTTATTAGAAGCGGGTAAGTATTAATTCGAAAATTTGCTTGTTCAATGACATCAAATTCCCTTGTAAGATGGAGAGTACTTGATGTCAACATATTAATATCTTGATGAGTTGCTGCTTGGTCACGAATGAGTTCAGCTAACTTTAATTGTAAGTCAGTAATATGTTTCTGCTGTTTATCTAATGTCTCAGTAATAATATGAACAAACTCGTGACGTTTTTGTTCGATAAAATGATCGATTTTCTTATAACAATCTTGACGCCATTCTTCAAGTTTTTTATCACAATCATCAATTATATTTTGTATATTAAATGTTTTGAGTCGTTCTTCCAGTTTATTTATTTCATCAACAAAAGGGTTTAATTGAGAGCTCAGTAAATCATAGTGTTCATTCAAATGAATCATACACAAATTCTGATGACAACAATGACATAGGGCGCGCGATGTTCGTTTGCAAGTGGTGATTGCACATGGTTGTGGCATTCTTTAAAGATAAAAAAGGTTATATTATTCTATCTGTAGGTCTGAAGTAAAAGAAGAAATGAAAGAATTTTCTTCAACTAAATCAAAAAAACATCGAACGTTTTTTTATATTATCCAATGTATGGAAGCAATCATGTTGACTTTCTGAAGCGAAATAATTGTTTATAAAAATAATCTCTTGAATCTTTTTAAAATAAAAACTATTGCACACCTTTGTACTTCTAATCTGTATAAATAGTCTGTTTTTCGTTTAAATTAACTTTTTTTAGTTATAGATAAACTTCTTATGAGAATGCTCATCCGTTTTAGTAATAGCAGATATAGTTTTTCAGTTCAAATTGTTGTCATTTTGAAAAATTTATTTATGAATCAACTATTTTATGTTTTTTGTACATCAATTGTTTGCATTAGTGATCATGACAATACACAATGTAATATTTCAACTTCCTGATACAATGATTCTCTGTGTTATTAATGGAGACCAGTCTTAGCTTTCGTTTTTAATGGTTTTCTTCCATTTATCATACATATCTAGTAAATAGTGACCAGGATTGCATGCTGCTACCAACAGAATGGCATGAACAAAATTTTTTGAAGGCAATATCAGAATTATATGAGTAAAACCGTCAGATATTTTTATTCTTTTTACAGTAAAAACTTTGTTCTTTATGTTGAATAACGAATAAAAATATATTCGTTTTGCTTTATAAACAAGTATTAAGGAAAGTTAACCGTATTAGATAGATACTCACATCGGTCCCACGCTGAGTAAATGAACAAAAGATAAATTAATAAATGTAATTATTTTTCATATGGAAGTAACAACAACCATACTTTTTGATATATTAATTTATTTATTCGTCCACTCTATTAGAATCTTTTAACATATAGCATAAAAAACAATAATAATAAAATCAAATAGTTTAGGTGTCACTAAACTACGAAAAAAATTTGTTGAAATAGAAATCAAATTTTAATAGCAAAACAATTTGACTCTGCAGGTTGCTAATAATGAATGACGAATAGTGTAGGAATGAAAAATAAATAGTTATTTTTATAATAATAACTCTAAATGATATTTTTCTATCGAAAATATTTTACTATTTAATAAATTTTGAAACAATCGTTTTAAATCTTCTACAACAGAAATTAGAAGTTTTCATTGATTTAACGTTTACCATGAATTAAACTTGCCATTCTCCGTCTAATTACGGCTTTAGTTTGTTGCCACATAGTTGCAGCAAAAGGCTAGCACTATTCAATGAAAAATCAATCGGAAAATATCTAACCGTCGTAAATGAAGCTAAATCATAAAAGAATATTTTGCCAAGAACAAAGTTGAAACCAGAGAATGTTACAGGGCAGGGCAGGGCAATAACGTTTGCCCTGCTAAGTTTTTTTGTAATCAACAGTTTTAATTACATATTCCAAACGGTAATATAAATGTGATTGATAAATTAAATAGATATCGCTGTATGTTGATAAAGAAAGGTTCTTATGAGATTACTTCGAATACCTCTAATTTCATTGGTACAATGAAGCATGCCTATATAAACTAAATAGATGAATGGAATAATAGAATAAAGATTAATCTCTTTGAACAATAATACGTTTATATATAACAAGAAGTTTTACTATTTGTTCATGACTTTGGATTCATTTTTTTCTAGCATTCTCAGCACAAATTTGATTGTCAAAGAGATTTGATACACAGTAGAGACCGTCACAGGATAGGGTAGGACAGAAAAAAGTGCCCTGTGACGGTCTCTGATTGAAACTTTCAAAACATAACATTATGATAAAACTATGAGAATATAAATGTTAACAATGTGTATTCCTTTCATATGTGTGAGTGTTTTATCTTAATTCATCCTTACTTTAAACGTAAAAATAAATATGTTATTAAAACTCTCATCATCTATTAAGAATATATTGTAAAAAAATAAAATTTTTGTATCTATTACCTAAAGATTTGTATCACTATCAAATAAACTAGTATGCAAAGGATACTATTATTATTGAACCATGTTCACATTATATTTGATGAAAATTGACACTTGTTGCAGATGATAGGACAAATATATCCGATCTAAACATATAGCAATATAATACTAAGAATTTGCTTTGTATGAACGTTCTAATATTGCAGTATTTAATGAATTTCCGGTCTTATAATCGATCACCCAACTATTTTCCATGGCTGAGATATTGCCAAAGAAATGCTATATTTTAATTATATACTACATCAAATGAAAGCGATTAAGTGCACTTGAATTTTTTGTAAGATCGTAGTTTTATACGTACGATTTCTTGAATTTTATTTTTAAACATCGTATGATATTGCAGATATATTGAAGAATTTCTACTTTTCGACAGCAATGACTAAAGGAGACAATCGATATTCTACAACAGATGAATCTTTCATTTCCTATTACTAAGAAAATCAAATCATGCATTGTTTTCACTGTCGTTTAGCTTTTCCTAATTAATTTTAGTTGAGTTGGCTATGTGTCAAACTCGTAAAACTGGAGGAAAACAAAGATTTGATACTCAGAATGGATTAAATCTACGTATGATAACTTAGTTACTAATGAGTACACCTTATTCATAATGCAAATGAAAGAGAATAAAAAAAAATTGCATATCTATAAAATACTTCAAGATAGAAGGCTATCAGAAAATAGATTTTTCATATAAAATAAAATGGCATGTGAACTTATAAATCCAAAAAATTCTCGAATATATTTACTCAGAAATAGACTTGATGCTCTTCTAATCAAATCCAAATGAATTTACATAATCTCGTCATATATTACCAACGAACTTTATCTGCAAACATAGTTTTATCAGATTAGATTCGTTTTTGTACTGATATTCCATAATAAAAAAAACGACAAAACCTTTAATAAATGAACATCTAATATCCGAACCCATAATTTCGTAGTATCGGTAACGCAACATGGTTATATGCAAACCTATCGAATAAACATATCGATCCACTATATCATCGTACATAATTGGATACAAGTTTGTTGTATTATAAATTCTATATATGCGCGTCGCTACTATTCAAAATATGATACATTAAAATTTGTATTAACCTTGATTTTTCCGGAGTGCGAGTTGACTTGGTGGCCTAGGAATCGATGAAGTTACTTTATACATATATGCTAATGATATGGAATTTGATCGTTCTCTGAAATGTCGATGACGCATACTTTTTTTGTATAATTGATGAGAATACGGTGATATCTATATGACAAGTAATAGATTGAAAGACAATGAAGATAATGGGACTGAAAAAGGATGACGATATATAGTTGTTGTACATTGAAAGATTAGGTATTTTCCAACATGATTAGATATACATCGTTGAATGATTAACTGATCTTTTTATCTGCATCATAGATTATTATTGTCAATTACAAGAAAAAGAGAAAAAAAACTGCTTTTGTTCGTTTTTATAATTTCTACCATCAGTCATTAATATGCATCTTTGCTATCATCCAAGCGTAACACATCGAACAAAATAACTTATACTAGGTTAGAAATAATATTTTTCGAGGAAGTATCATTGTAATTTCAAATAGAGCAAATAATAAATTGGAACGACTTAGAAAAAATTTTCAACATTCTGATTGTTGAAGTTTGTCGATAGTATTTTATATTGAAATATATATATATATCAATTAATATGGTGGAAAACGTAGCAGTTTGTAGATTTTTTTTTATTATTACTAATGAAAAGAGTAAGCCATTCGGATAAAAAATAGAATTTGAGCTTTGATAAATCTGATTTTATAGATTTCGAATGATAGTTTTCCCACATTCTCATGTTTAGTGCAAAAACTGTGTTAGTTCATTAGAACTAAATTTAATTTATCATTAATTAAAGACTTTTGTAGCAATACCCAATTTATTCACTGTGTCATGTGATGTTAATCATAATGATAAACGAAAATGGCATAGAGGTACAAATACAATTTAAGAATAAGTGCATGTTAGAATAACGTCTTTGCATCAGAATGTCAATAACCTGATATGAGTGTAACGAGGAAGATATTCATGCTTAAACATATCCTACATATATCTTGCACGCGTAAAAAGACACAAGTATAGTGAAATTTAAAAAGCTAAGGTACGAGAATGATGTCTGCGTATAAAGTATTTAGAAACTATGATTGATTTTAACCTTGCTACAGCGTCTCTTTAAAGAGTATTCAATCCCGAATAGATCCAGTTAGATAACTCCAGGTTAGCTGCATGTATTTAGAAAATCTTCTACATCAGAAAGGTTTTGAATATTGTAATGCCATGATCCAGATCTAATGCCTGCAACACTTTTATTAAGTAGCTTTGTCCTGCTTGTATCTGATTGATACTCATAAAAATCGGAAACAAAGTATATTCATTGATACAGAATTCCCATTAGGTTAGAGATAAACTTAATGCAGAATTTATAAATGTCACTATAGAAACCAGAGCAAAATTCTCATGACACCATTCAGATAGTTAGATGATAATGAATAATAACGATAGTGTCAAGGCAACGAGTAGAAGAAGAAAATGAGAAGATATTAGCAAAATACCGAGAGGCTTTTATATATTTTATTACTATATGTGGTATTTGACTAAGTTGAATACTTTTGTTCCAGTTCTTTTATTTAGCCGAATATAAAAATATCAATATTTAAACGAAAACAAAACGATAATATATCATCGATTCTCAACTGTTTTTTTATGGTAGAAATTCAAGGAGAAAATAGCGTTTTTTCAATACTTCATAGAACTTTATAAGGCTTTAGTAGTGTTTGTAAGACTTTAAAAAGTTTCATAGATATATTATATCTAATACAATTCATTGAAGTCCTAGGAATAATCAGCTTTAGTTGACACATCAGAACTAGCTGAGGAAAAAGTCGTCTATAATTAAAAGTAAATCGTTTCTTAATCGTATTCTATGCAATGTAAATATTTCAAAAAACTTAATATCTCACATATATTTTCTATATTAGGAAGAAATAATCTACTTGAAGTCGACTAATATCTTAAAGTATGTAGATAGTAGCTTACAATTATGCAGAAGTTATCATAAGAGTACACCGAGATAATATGATACTATAATTTGGATTGCTTCTGCTTGTATACACATAGAGTTGTTTTTATCTTATATTATTGACTAGCAGAAAAAAACGACCTATAATCATATTATCTGGAACATATTATTGCAATTATATTGAAAATATTAAAATAGATCAAACGAACTTTGAATACGAAAATATGCTGTTTTGTTTTCTTATTGAATTTTTAAAGAGGTTATGCATATTTCTATTAACGTTTATACATCCATTGAGTGATAACTTGCTAATACCTTGGTCAATGATGATCAAATAGCAGACATGACATGTAAAATAAATAATCATATTAATATCATCGCATACAGAAGAACTATTCTGAGATAGTCTTGTCATTCACCCTCAATTATTACTTAACTTTTCTTTTTTTATCTGTCGAGATCAAGGTTTGATTGATATAAACAATATGGAACGATCGGTTTTCTCCTTGATCTCTTGATTCTTTCATGCTGTGAGCACATGCATTCAATTTCAGTATTATATTTTACCTTCTATCTATATGTTAATATATCCTATATAATTATTCTTCAAATTCAACTTATAAATTAAACATTACATTCTCTCTCCTTATTTGTTATATAATGAATGATGTACAAATACAAATCTTTCAATAAATTTTAAGAATAATATATGCTATATATGGAGAAATTAGAAAAACAATAGAGGTTGGTGGCGCTCGTTAAAAGAAAGTAGCATAGTGAGAAACGTCCTTTTTTTAGCTTATTATGTAAAGGAACTGTCGGTATCAACTGCGATTCTATTGACACCATTATTAATCTCCACCGTCGCTTTTTTTTTCTATCCGATAAATACATATATAAACACATAAAGAAAAAGAGTAACATTCATTAGAAAAACGTACGAGTTGTTGGTGCACGTATTATCAACTCGTATTAATCCGAATATTATTAACGGCGTACTACGTCAATTATCATTTTATACCAATTCAATATAATTTTATTAAAATAATTTTGAAATCATTAAGAAGAATAACAAAAATATCTTCTTGTTTAGTTAACTGACGAAAATTTGGACAGTTTTGAATATGTGGTGAGTTATTATATAAAAAAAAAACAATACATATAGATAAGTAGTATATTTTTCATTATAAATTTATCGAATTAATAATTTAGATAGTAGAAAAAATACATTGAAATTTAATTCCTTGTTTTTTTTTTGATAATAAAAAATAATCGCCAGGTTAACTCAATTTATTTATTACTTATCATACCAATCTAATATTAATATGAAATATGTGCGTCATAGTATGACAATGACAACAGAGAAATATATACG
>JAJEKB010018173.1:0-30567 GCA_022393335.1 Macrotrachela quadricornifera
ATCAAGACGTCGGCGTTTATTAGTTGGTGATTCTACAGATATATTATTTTGTATTAAAGATGATTCATTATTTTGTTCAATATCTGTATCTAAATAAAAAATGAAAAGATTAATAAAATTAGTTCATCAACTAACCAGTAGTATCATTTAGTACACAAGATCGTGTTCTTGTTATTAATCGAGATTTTTCAGAAATATTATCATCTAAACAAAGTAGTATAAAAGAAAAATTTTTTATTATTATAAAAAATAAAATTTGTTTTATATTATATATACTCGTATTTGGTAATGATATTCGTTTATTTTGATGTGTTTTACAAAAAGTTTTTGCTTGTATAAAACAATTATCAACACGACATAAACTATGCCATCGTGCACCACGCCATATTCGTCGATTTCCATTAGGTAATACATTTATATCACCTGGTTTTGGTTGTTGAATTTTATCTGATGTTGAATTATTTAATGATGTATTATTACGAATATTTCTATGATTTCGACAAGTAAATTTAGCTTGAATTCGACAATTTGGATCACCAATACATAAATATTGCCAACATTTTCCATCGAATATTTTACGTCTTGTTCCATCAATTGTTATACGAATTTCACCGATTTTTGGTTTCGCTTTTGTTTCACCTAAACGTGGAATATTGTTCATCGATGAATTCATATTAAATCTAAATAAAAATTTTTATTATATTTTAATTGAGTTTTTATATTCTTAATTAAATAAATATTTATTAATCAATTCATAATGTAAATACTGAATATTAAATATATGAAAATGTTATTCAATAGAGTTTTTATATTTTGAAGAAAAGGTAGAAAATGAAACAAATAACAATAAACAACTATTTAAAACAGCTGGAGATATCAATCAATGATATGATTTAAAAAACTAGATGTCGCTTCATTTCAAAGAAGGAAAAAAAAAGAAGAATATTTTGTAAGAATATAAAACATTAAATTTTAGTATCTTGATTTCTTAATGATAAATATAACATTTTCTATTTGATTATTTTTTTATAAGAATTTTTTTTTTGTTATATTATGTATAATATGATCTCGATTATTGAGAACTGTATGTAAATATTTACATTTCAATATACTCTCTAAATTGTATCCAATATTCTCGAGTTATCATAATGTTAGTATGAGGATTGACAATTTTCATATATTTGTCTCTGATTTTATAATTATTCTGTTTGATCAGGTAATTCAAGTGAAACTTGTCAAAATTCATTTAACCGACATGCATGTCTGAAAATTACAAAACAATTAAAGAATATATTACTATTTCCATTGTAAGGTCGCACTGTTTCTTAACAGATATTATATAACTCTTATATTAAAAAAAAACAATTCAATCTACATATTAATTTCTAAGTAAAGTATAATTATCTAGTAGTATGTGTAAGAGTTTATTTCAGTAAATGTTACAAAATCAACTAAATATAATAATGTTAGTTTTGATTTTTTTTTTCAGCGAACAAAACCCATTATACTGTCAGCAATATTAAAAGAACTAAGATTACCATTGGTATAAGTTGTTGATGGACTGTAATAAATAGTTGGAATAGATACTTTTGATATATTTCGAACAGCAGCAATACATAAGTCTTTATAACCACCATAAACAAAAAAAAATCCAATGAAATCGCCTGTACAACCACTTGTTGAAGATTTAAAATTACAATTAAATGATCTTATACAATCATTATCTATATAAACTGATTTCATTCGTGTTTGACCAACTGTTGTATCTCGATATTGAGATATTGTCCAATATTGATTTGAAATAATACGTGTTATTGAAAACCAACTTGTTATATCTGATTGTGAAGCATTAAAAATAATAAAATCAAATATAGTAGTTCGATTGATAATAAAAACAATAGCTACTTGATTTGGTATATAAAGATTTTGATTCCATTGAGAAATTAATATACTAAACCAATGAGATGTTATTTGATTAATTGATATTTTCGGAATTGTTGTTAAAGTTGTTAAATTACTTGAATTTAACCATAAAAATGATTGATTATTTCCTGTAAATAATTTGAAAAATGGTATCCAAGGATTTATAATATTTGAAAATAAATTTGTAGGATTTGAAAAACGAGTTCCATTATTAATATAAACTGAATTTAATGTTCGATCAATATATATAGTTACATTTGATGTTGATGATGATGATAATTGTGAACTTTTTACTGGATATGTTGCAAATAATTGACAATAATATTGATTATTTAATGTTTTCATAACACTAATTGAAAGACAATGTGGATGATTAATACAAGAACACATACATGCATTTGGTGTTGATAAATTTCTTTTTGAAAATGAACTACCTACTGAATAACTTGTATTAATAATTTTAGCAACTTGTAATGAGTATATTTGTATAATATATATCAATAAACAATAAATAAATACAAATATTACTGTAAAATGCATGTCGTTAGATCGACAAATATTTTTCGAAAAAGAAAAATAGTTGATGATAAAAGAAGAATAATATCAAGTGAAATAAAAAGAAAAAACGTTAATAATTTAGTAAAGTGAAAGAAAAGGGAGAGATTTTTTGATTGGTAATTGTTTAAAGAAGAACTGTGAGAAAAATAAAAATCATATATTTAAGAAAAATAATTAATATAATGTATGTACTTCGAATAAATAGGTTTTTTACAATTATATTGTACTTTTATTGAAAGAAATAGACTTCCTTTATAGTTGATAACCTTTTCAATAATAATAATGACGTCAGATTTTAAAAGTTATATTGAAGAATTTTTATTTCTTTTGTGTTATCTCATTAATTACATTTGAATAGATAAAGTTTATATCGGAATACTGTACATATAAAAACTAGAGCTGGAATTGATATATATATATCAAAGTCTTTGAACAAGTTTCATTTTATAAAAATTAATAAATTTTCGAAGTTATTTAAATTGATCTTCTTTACTTTGTCAAATAGTCAGATTATAAATCACTCAAACGGCGAATTTCAAGCAAAAATAAAAGTAAAAAATCTAGACATATTCTTTAAAAAAAATAACTGTTATTACGATAATGTTCTACAGGAAATTATTAAATGATATAAGAAACTCAAACATAAAGAGAAAAATAAGGAGCAAGTATTTAGTAAAATAAAGTAATAGAAGAATAATAATTACTGATAATAAAACAATACACGTATTGACTTTTTATTATCACAGCACTATTTCTAACTAATTATTTATATGAAAATTTTTTTTCTACAAGATTTCTTAAATAAATATTTTTTAATAATGTTTAGATCTATAATATAATGACATAATTAGTAATATATAGAGAAGATTGATCTTGTTGAATGGAAATTAAAGCTATAATAAATACTTTATTCCAATGGCATATAATGTCATCAACATTTACTGTTAATCAAGAACTACTAAGATATCATTCATCATGTTCTTTTATCCTTTTTTGTCAACATCTTCAACAGTATATTTTATCTATTATATGTATGTGGCACAAAGAATGTTTAAAAATAAAACTTATCTTATTTTGTTTACGCATAGTTTTTATTAAATAAATCATCTACAATAGATAGAAGTATTATTCCGACTAATACAAAACTAAAATTTAAAAAAAAATGATACAAGATCGACATTCTAAATTCTTTAATTCTCATATGAAATCATGACAGATGAATCAATATAAAATTCGTTAAGAAATATAGAAGAATAGATAACTTAAAAAGCAATCAATTATCGAGATAAAAATGCTTCTTACATGAGCGATGAAGTGAGAAGACATTAAATGAAAATAACAGATTATTCAAAACTTTTTATTCAAGCATATCATATATAAATAGTTTAAAATTTCAGAAAATATAAATAGTATATGATTCCATTATGAATATTGTATTGATAAAATTATACGAAAAAAATCCGATGTTTTTATCTTGTAAAATTAAAAAACAATTGTTAAGTCTGTTTACTTCGTCTCTAAACTGAAAATCGCTAAAGGCAATATTGAAGGAAAAACCCCTTATGCTAACAAGACATATTTTTATCATGATTGTTTTCTTTCCCGCTAAGAAAATTTCTAGTTATGAATTTCCTTTACTTGATTAATCTTTTTTCTTCTGTAGTTCCCTACGGCAATATCCGGTATCTAACAACATTGATTATTATAGAATTTGAAAAAAAAAATTTTTTTTTAACAAATTATTATTGTTATTATATAGAATTTTACATATCAGGATCTTCTTCATTAATCATGAAGAAAATTTCTATAGAATACTCTAATGAATAAAAAATATATATTCAGATCTATCTAATAATGTATAAATTATTCCATTTGAAATGATCTCTATGGAACATATCATGAACAACAATGATTTCAATGAACTGAAAATATAAATGTTATAATAAAAATAAATAGATCTTTTTTTCATTTATAAAAACTAAAAAAAGAAAAACTAGTAAACTATGTCTTTCTTTATACATCTGAAATTATATCCGGTATGAACAAACAACGTGCAAAGATTATTAATAAAATAAAAAATCTTTTTTTAGTTTTCATCTATTTTTGTATGGTATCTACTGATTGACATTAATTATATTGTATTTGCTTTATTAGTTGTTTTATTCATTTTGATTATCGATATTTTATTATATTTTAAATTAAGACTATATATATATATATGTTTTTTTTTCTTTTTATCGAAACTGATTAAAAAATTATTTACATTAGAAAATTTATTCAATAGGGAGAAATATCGACAAGAATATAGTGTTATTATTATTATTATTGTCTGTTTTATGTTGCTATAGTGCATTATATATTTCATGCATGTTAATCATCTATAGACGTGTTCGTCTTATTAACTGACTAGATTTTATTTTATTTCTTTTCAGTAAGAGAAAATTATACTTTGTAATTATATTATTGACTAAACCTTATGTTTTCCGTGCAAAACGAATATTCGATATTCTTAATATGGGACTTTATTGTTCTATACAAATTAAGTTATAATATTGAAAACTAAAAACATGCATATGTTTAATATTATAAAATAATTTTTTTTTCTCTTTATATATTACTGATTATACAAGGTAACGATCACGAAATCTAAAGGGATAAATCAAGATTATTTTTTCTTTTTCTTCTTTATTCACATAAATAAATACAGATATTTATTTTCTTGTCTATGCCTTTTCTTTTTATTCATTCTTAGATTTTTTTCAGCGATTATTTCTTTTCTTATTTAGAGTATGTAACAAAAGAAGCAGGAGAGCGAGAGAAGAAAAAAAAGGGAAAAAAATCGAGTATGATTGCTGATAGAAAAAAAAAGAGCATAAATGTATGCATTCATTGATCATTAGAATGTATTTTCAGGTATTAAATTTGATAGTATAGCAATCGATCATATTTATTTCTTAGATGATTACAACAGTTTATCAATCAAATGGATGTATTATTATTATTTAATTGAAAATATTGGTATTTATGTTTTCATTTAAGGCGATTTGTTGAAAATATTAATATATCATATTATTCTTTTATGATATAAGATGAATATGCTGTTGACAAATGTGTTGAAATGTATTAGAGAAAATGTACTCAAGGTAAAATTAATCAATGTCAGTTATAATCAGTTTAAATAACTGAAAAATTGACAAAAATAACTTGTTGATTTTTCCGAAAGAGAAAATAATGCTAAAGAAAATAGCAAGAACATAATAAAGAAATTCTAAGATAATATTTTTTTACGTTTGATCTCAGATTTCATTTGACGTTAATAATAATAATGATGAGAATAGTAGTAATGAAGCAACAATATTTAAAGGACCTTGAGTCTCAAAAAAAAGATGATAATAACCGTAGCTAGTCTCATTTGTGACGAAATATGGATTCCTTTGTTTCTGTTTCTTTTTCTCTATCTGTCATGAGTGCCTTTTCTCTAGATCTCTTCCTTTATCTCTTTTCTTGCAACATTTGACATTTGATCGACGACAGCACAGAACTATCAGTATTATTTCGTCTCTTCTTGTTCTTCTTTTTTTTTCTTCTTTCCTTAATAAACGTTCTTTTTCTCGAGCTTGTGTTCGGTCTTAGGACGGAGCGGAACGGAATAGAAAGAGGCACACAATTCCATGTAGTGCAAATGCACACATGACGAAGAAGATGTGCCACTGACAAAAAAAAATGAAGAAGAAAAAGAAGAATGAATAGAGAAGAAAGAGAATCATGTGACTGGCCTCCTTGCCGACTAACAAGCGATAGCGACAGTTGTAAGAGTAGCAGCAAAATTTCTTTTCTTCGCGTTTTTTACATGTTTATGTTGTATATCTACGTTCCACAAAAAAATAAAACCTTACTTATCGTTTAGCATTCATTTATTTTTATCATTTGTAGATTTATTTGTTCATTTTAATTATTATTTACTTTCATCTAAGCCCAAAAATCATATGGATTTATTATATATAATGAAAATTACCTGAGTAAGTTATTATTTAAAATACATAGACATATACATTTATTATGGTTAAATCTAAAATGAAATAAAAAAAAAAGGGATGAATGATACAATGGATTATAGTAAACCTATTGATCCTATTCATTTCTGATGCCAATAGCCCTTAGGCAATAATAATTCATCATGAATTGTTTGTCTAGATCATCTATATTTTTCTTTTGTTTTTCCTGATCAAACTATTATTCATAATGATCTATTTAGATTCATAATTCAAATTAAGAATATAATGCAATGTTATCTTCATTTGCTGCAGCTATATCATCATCACCATCTTCTACATATGAAACACCACCAGCTTGGTGGAAATTTAATTTTACAGCAACATCTTGTGCAGCATTAGCTGCGGCCTTTTTACCATCATCTGTTCCCTTATCACAAGATATATCATCATCTTCTAAGATTCCATCTAACGTAGTGGAGAAACGAACGAATAATATCGATCATCATTATCAGTGTGAGTAATGGTTTCTTTATTGTATTATATGTAATTCGTAAATGTTATTCGACAGAAAGAAAAAGAAGAACGAAAAACAGAATAACTAATAGAAAAGAATAAATAAAATATTATTATTTTTTTTTTCTTTCTTCACGAATCAAGCAGATAAGTATTAAAAATAATGGCTACTAATGGAAGTATTATAATTTAATATTAAAAAAATTTTTTTTGTTTAATATTTAATTATTTATCTTTTTTTTTTCTAGCAGCTGGTACAAATGGTTTTATTCATGATAATGATGATCCATTACGAATCTTATTTTTTGCTGAAAGTTTTCCATCATTTACAAGTGGTATAACACGTCGATTTAAAGAAATTATACGACGTTTAGCAAAAAGAAAACATTATATACATGTTATAACTGGCTGTAAAGTATGTTTAAAAAATAAAATAAATTTCCTTAAATTTAAATATTTATTTTTAGAATGCTCGTTTATGGCTTGAAGGAAATGATTATTTACAAGAATATGTGACATTTTCAATATTACCATCAACTGATTTTACAAATAAAATTGATTGTGCATGTCCATTTTTATTTCCTAATGTAAAATGAAGAAATTTTGTTTTTTACAATGTCTCTTTTCTTTTTAAATATATAGCCTGCTATTTATTTTTCAATTCGACGTTTTTCACCAAATGTTATTCATATTGTTGAACAAACTCCAGCTGCTATGCTTTGTGGTGCATTTGCTAAATCATTAAATATTCCTATTGTTTGGTCTTCACATACAAATATTGATTTTTATTTATCAACATATATACGTTATCATGCTATTAAATTATCAAGACGTGTTTATCAATATATACGTTTAAAACATTTAATTTATTCATCAATTAATTTAACAGTTAGTCAAGATTTTGCTGATTATATGGAATATACAGGTATACCTCGTCCAATTTTAGTATGGAAAACTGGTGTTGATTCAGAATTATTTAATCCAACACGACGTTCATTATCAATGCGTTATCGTATGTTTGGTCCATTAAATAATTTTACTCATGAACAAATGGATTCTACAACATTATTTCTTTGTGTTGGACGAATATCACCAGAAAAGAATTTTGAATTTTTATCACTTTTATTAGAACGTATACCAAATAAAACATTTTTATGTATTATTGGTGATGGACCATATCGTCATACACTTGAACCATTATTTCCAATAGATCGAGTTTATTTTTTTGGTTATCTTGGTGGAGAAGAATTAGCAAGTGCTTATGCTAGTGCGGATTATTTTATATATGCATCTGTTAGTGAAACATTTGGACAAGTTTATTTAGAAGCTATGGCAAGTGGTACACCAGTTATAGCTGCTGAAGGTGGACAATTAAAAGAATTTTTTGTTAATGGTGAACATGGATATTTATGGGAGCCAGATAATATAGATTCAGCTGAACAAGCTGTATGTTTAGCAATGAAAAATCGTAATTATTTATCTATTAAAGCTCGACAACAAGCTTTAAAACATTCATGGGATTCAGCTGCTGAACAATTAAATAATATTTATTATGATGCTATAAAAAAACCCGAAAAAAATTTTATGGAAAAAAATATTTTTAAAATATGTTTTCGTTTATTTTATTATGGATTTATTTGGTTTATATGTATATTATTAGCATTATTTTTAATGGCACCCTTTGTTAAAGTTTCATCACCAAGAACCACTACAACACCAAATAAAACTTCATGTCCAAATAAACAACAGATAAATTTAATAAAGAAAAAATATTTTTCATCTTGATAGATATTTATTTAATTTTTTTCTTTTTTTTTTCATCTTTGGTTGTTGTCTCTCAGGATTAGGATAACATTCGTTGAATAATAGGACGTTTTTTCTTTTTTAATCAGTCATTTTCTTCTTATTATTGTTATATTTTTTTGTTCTTGACTTCTTATCCCTACTTATTTTTTGTCTTATGACAGTGAAATTCTCCTGAATCTCATTATTTCATCTTAATTGTTCTTCTTGTGATACGTCGTCTATTTTGAGATAATAGAGAAAAAAAAAAGAGAAAAATATACTCAAATACATATGACGTATTTTGTTTTCGATTGTAAACAAAAGATTTTATTAGTTTTTTTCTTTATTTCTTATTATAATATATCTATGAACTTCTTTTTCTTTTGTATAACTCGCTAATATTACTTTACTATATGAATGTATATTTACATCTTGAATATTTTTTTTTTCTTTTGACAAACAGAAAGAAGAATTAAGTATTCGAAAATCTTATTTAATAAGTAGTTAAAAGGGTAATATGTATATATAAATTTAATTATTAAAACAGATAAAAAAAAATTATAGTCTTTTATAGACTACTAAATACAGGATGAATAATTCATGATATTGAAATGATTAGTTTTATTTCTTTTTTTTTTTTTTCAACATAAAATATAGGTCATTGTGATTTATTGACAATAAATTTAACAACAGTCGAAAGATTGACTTGATTATTAATAGTGAATCTCGACAGATGAATAAAGGAATCAGTAAGAGAGTCAGATTTTTTTTTTAAGTAAGTCAATATTATTATTTTAATACACTTTAATTAACATTTAATCTCAGATTAGTTCAATAATAATTTCGAAAAAGTAAATATATTGAATTTATATGATAATAATAAAACAAATCAACTAATAAATATAATATTAAAGATGATTATTCAATCTATTTTTAACTTTATATTAAAAACAATTCAACTAAATATATATAATCGTGACATGTCATATTCAAAATTGAATTGAAAGGATGACATTTTTAAGTATATAAGTATTCAGTGATTAAATCATATTGTTTTGTATATCAATTAAATATATGATTTTAATTCAAATTTATTTTATTATTTATATTCTTTTATTTTAATAAATATTATTTTAAATTTTTATTTTTATCAGATAAAATAGTTACACTTTTGTTAATTGATAAATTGTCAAATATTATAAAAAAAAAAACAGATGTATATATATCTTGAATATACATCCGGTTGATATGATTTAATTAGATAAATACTATTTTTTATTTCCTATCCAAATGTCTAAAAGTTTTTATGTTTTTTTTTTTGAAAATCTTTATCAATATATCAATATTCTGGTGACAAAATTTTTTTTTCTTATCTTCAAAAGTTAATTGATTATCAAAAGAAAAAAAAATAATCTGTTATTAATTAACTCAAATTCGTTAAGTTTCTATAATTTCTTTTCTTTTGTTTATTGAATAAATGTTTTTTTTAATACAAAACATAATTGATCAAATAGAAACAATATCATTCAGGAATAATTATTCTACCACCAACTGAGATGAAAGTATACAATTTAGACAACAGATGCTCTTATTTCAGTTGATTATTATATATACCTATATAAACAATAATTGTTTTGACATTTTCTAATCTTTAACAATACATTGAAATATTCTTTTAAAGTATATTTTATAGAAAAGAATAACAATGATTATTACTCCCATATGTATAGTATTTGAATGTCGTCTTGTCAACCTGCTGTTTTTCTTACGCCATCATCATAATCAAACAAGAGCACAAACATATGTGTATACGATGTACATATCTCTTTCTTGTCTTATATATTGAGCTCTGAACAAATGCTGATGATGTTATGCCAAACTCATTAAAACAGAATGAAAGAAAGAAAGAACGAACGTATGTCTATTTATTCTTTAATAATCAACATTTGTCCCTCCGGCATTTGACCATCACGATTAGTAACTAAAGCAAGCACTTTTACTTTGCTTCACCTGTTCTTCCGTTTGAGAAGAGTAAATATATATATGGTTAATCGAGAGTTTATTGAACAATCATTTTTCTAGAAAGGTCGGATTTTTGCATGATTAACTCAAATAATGCCATTGGCTGTGATATGAAGCAAGAGAGAAATACAAACTTTGTTTTGTTATCAACGACAAATAATTTATATAGAATTGTTCTGCACACATACACAAATTATTGAAAGCAAAAAATATATATAGACATTCAAACACGAAACAACAAATCTACGCATACACATTCACACAAACACACATATACCCATATAAAAAAAAAAGAAGAAAACGAGAAAGTATACAACAACTCGACTGTTACTTGCCCCAAAAAAAGAGGAAAGAAATCTTCATCTCGTTTTGATTATATCTGACAGTAAAATTTCATTTACAAAAATGTTTTTCAACTCTTTTAATACAACGTTTGCATCGTACTTCGCAACACCAATGAAATTGACACTCACAATCTTCTTCAACTGTACTTATTATTGTTTCATAACCACGATCACAACATAATACTGAACAAGAACCTGGTTCATTCATTGTTAAATTACATTCACGTCCTTGAGTACCTAATGAACCAAGACGAAGATTTTTTTCACAAAATGACGGCGAATTATGAATATAAATAAGATCAGTTGTATTAAATAATTTCATTGAATTTTTACGTGGTTTAAGTAAACCTAAACGACGATTAAGTCGTACTTGTGTTGCACTTGCATATTTAGTACGTAATTCTGAACCAATAAGACGAAAATCGGGTAATGTACGCCAACAAACACGTAATGTACATGAACCACTAACACCATGACATTTACATGTTAATTGAACATTTCGTTCAACAGCCTAGAAGAATAAATCTTTTGTTTTTTTTTTAAACAACAATTCTCAATCATACTTGTCTGCCAGCTTCGTTATTATGTAAATTAACCATACGTACAATACGACGACGAGTAACAAATGATTCTTGTCCATCAATAAATGATGTACTAATATTTCGACCAAATTTTAAATCATCTGAACAACCACCCCATTCAAATCCATCATTTGATTGTGGTGATGGTGGTGATGATGTTGATGGAAATAATGAAATACTCATTGTAGGCATTGTACTTGTTTGATATTTTAACATAGCTCGTGTACGTATTGATGTTGATGAAGGTGGTTGACTTTTATCACAACCACATTCTGTTAATTCACCTTTTGCACATGCTTTTGCAATACTATGCATAACTGAAGCTGATGTAAGTGCATAGATAAAAGCTGTTTCCGGTGTTTCTGAAACAAGAAAAAATAGAAAAACAAAAGATCGTTGTGAGAAAGTGAAAGGTGACACTTGACGGCGTCAGTTTAATTGTCCTTCTCGCTTGATTACATCCAATTATAATAGAACAAGAGAGCTTATTTTTCCTTAGGTGTCCTAATTATTTCTTCCTTCAATATACAATAATGTATTTAATGACTGACATATTGTTGATGGAAGAAAAATGAAAGATCATGGTTATTATAGCTTATAAAACTTACTTCTTAATACAAGTTTTCCAAATATGTCTGATTGATTAAATATTGAACAATTCCAACGTTGATTACGAAATTGATATTGACATTCATCAATAGCTTGACGTAATGAACGACTTATAATAGAGAAAATTTTTGGATTTGTTTGACAATAATACCGTTGTTCAAGAGTTAAAAATGTTAATGAAGAACAAAATGATTCTTGATCGTTTTGAGTTGATGATGATAGTTGAAATGAAGGTAAACCAAGAGACCTTTAATAGAATAGATAAATATCATGCCTTCAAGGGTATCATTATTTTTAATTATTAAAGAAAAATACCGCTAATGTTCTTAACCTGTTCTCATATACAATATAAAATCGTTTTTCTTTCGGTCACTATCTATCTATTAAAAAAAAAAATAAATATTTACCACCAAAGGGCAGACACAGTTTGAATAATAGTAATAAAAATAAAAATAAATTGTTGTTGTTGGAGAAGATACATATTATATTACGTTGTGTAAGTGATTATATTTGAATTAGGAGTATAAGTATGTTTATATATATATTTAAGAGAACAAAACGGGAAGAGAGACGAGACAAATTGACGCTTTACTACTATTACGATTACTCTCGTCTTGCGTTCGTCGTTGTCGAGAATACAATAATGATGACAGGCAGACTTGTGTGCAGTGTTTATGTATGTATGTATCGATCAAACTTTAGTGTGACGACAGAAGGAGGAGAAGAAGAAGAAGAAGAAGCAGAAGCGAACATTTCTCTCCTTTTCTACCCTTTACGACAAGAGAGAGAAAGCCAGCCTATGGACAGATATTTTCTCTCTTTTATGACGAAAAAAAGAAAACGAGAAGAGAAGGGAGAGAAAGACGAAGAGAGAGAGAGAGCAAGGTGAAAGTGATATAGCCTCAATTAGAGGTGTGTATATACATTGTTTCTTTAAAAGAAAATTGTTGATTGGCTTTCTAGAATTTTAGTTTTATAATAAAGTAGTCAACAGTAAAATACGAGGAAATGCAATGATGGAGTGAACATCCGGCGTCCGATCAAACTTTTATATGCAAGTCCTCACTCAATGTAAAGCACTTGAAACTGTTTGCTTACTGATCGCATATTCATATTTCCGATTCTCTTTTTTACTCCTGTCGAAACTCACTGAACTGTCAAGAGCAAGTAAAAGAGATTGAAATGAGAGTACAAAGAATATTGCAATACCTGAAAATGCAAAAGAGAGAAAAAAAAGAAAAGAACTTGAATTACTGATTTCTTTTTTTTATTATAAAAGAAATATGTCTATTTATTTATTATATTTTATTTTTCAATCATTTTGAATTGATCATCGAACAACTTTAATCTTTTTTGCCTGGTCGGTACTCAAATTATCTTGTTAATCGTCATTCTATGTGAACATCCCATTGCATACATCATCAAAGCGAAAATATTGAAAGAAAGGGTCTCATGCTGTCGAGTTATTAAATTGCTCCATTGGATGAAACGTATTATGTGAAGATTGTATGTGAATGTGCACACATAAGCATGTCTGCTCAATATCACCATAATCATAATCATCATCATCATCATCATCGTTGCATCTGTCCTCTTTCTCCATTTCTTCGTCAATGAGTTTTCGAAAATTTCAACAGCTGTCTTGCTTGGAGTGAATATGTTAGATCATCATTTAACGTGATTTTTTTGGCACCAAACAATATAAACGAGAGACCGAAATGTTGTTAATATATGCATATGTCGAGGCATTACAATGTTCATATAAGAATATAGTAAAATATGCATATAAAAAAAAAAGAAGAAGAAGAAGAAAAAGGAACGGCAAACGTGTGAATAAATCCTTTGAGCACAATTTATACACGCTACTACCAGCTTGAATACAAAAAAAATTGTTTTCTATCACCTTTATTCTATTGATCAATCTAGAATGTGGGAAAAGATTAGTTAGCAGATGAACGTCAAATATTTTTTCTTGTCTTTATATAATTGATCAATATCGTACGTAATCAGCTTAGTATAACTATGTAATTTAATAGAGATAACATCATAATGTAAATATGTTATTGTTAGGAAAAACAAACTAAAATATAGATTAAGATTTTTTTCTTTGTATATACAATCTGAACGATAGAAGGTGAATTACTGAACAAATTGATAAAGGTCTATTTAACTTAGATTTTCATTTATTTCTATTCTTAAATTATTCAAAAGAGAAGTGAATTCAATTCACTATGTATATTGATCATAATCGTTTTTTGATTTAATTCACGCTTTTTTTTTTTCATGTGTTATACTATTTAATGATTAAATAATCCATTGCATATTCAATGAGTTCTTTCATTTAATTCAGTAAGATGTTAAAAAGAACAAGAAAAGAAATGTTCGAATATAGATCAATGTTAAATTATAATATTAATGAATAAAAAAGAACTCAAAAAAACGAAGAAGAAGAAGAAGAAAGTTCAAATTCTCTAATCAAAGATTGATATGATTATTTGATTTATATTTACCTTTTATTATACGAACGAATATATTGATATTGACGTATTCTATAATCGAAAATATTGATCGATCGTTTTGATCGCATACAAGATTAATTGAAAGGTAGATCGATTGTCTCCAAATATTGATAACATTTAATTATATACATAAAACAAATCACATCAGATATTTTATATAAAGAAAAGATTTGAATTTTTGATCTCAACTCTTAAGATTTCAGTATTATTGTTGTATCTATAATTATATTAAGATTAACTGATATTTAACAATAGAATAATGTATATTAGTTAGAAATAAAAATTTCATAATTAAAATTATTATTTTTAAATAAATGATATATCTCCAGTAAACAGCGTCATCTGTCCTTATTTTTATAAAATCATTTTTCTAATTGATTACTCAAATGTGTGTCACGGATTTCGTAATAATTTTTTCTTAGCTAATAACTCGAACATTGTCTGTTCTATTACCTATATAAGAAATCGTCCTTGATTGATAAAAATTCGACAGACGAATGTTGGTTAATACGTGATATGTATTAAAAATATCTTATTAATAATAATAATGAGAAGGAATTAGAAAAATGTTTAAACTTCGGTCAATTGTTTAAACGATCATTAGTACTTGAACAAGGTAAAACTAATACATTAAAAATCCTATAACAATAACTATCATCTTAATATAAAAAAAAAACTAACTCAAGAAAATGATATTTATTTGATGTTTTACATATATTTTAATTATTTTAGATTAAAATAACAAAATGAATGCCGATCATCGAGTCATTGCATTAATTGATATGGATTGTTTCTATGTACAAGTTGAACAAAGACTTCAACCTGAATTTCTTGGTAAACCATGTGGTGTAGCACAATATTATACATGGAAAGGAGGTGGGTAAGTATAATAAATTTAAAATAAACTTTTGTTTTTGATAAAAAAAATCATATTTTTTAGTTTAATTGCGGTTAATTATGAAGCTCGAAATTTTGGTGTTAAACGAGGTAAATAAACTATTTTTATATGATGAATAATAATATACTTATTTGATATAGGTATGCGAGGCGAACAGGCAAAAGAACTTTGTCCAGATTTTCATGTATTTCATGTTCAAGAAGTTAATGGAAAAGCAAATTTAACTAGGTAAAAGATATGATATTTATTTAAAAATCTTCATACAATACAAATATGCAAAAAAAAAAAAAAAAAATCAAAACAATATTTTTATTTTTAAAGATATCGAGATGCTAGTGCTGATGTATTTCGTGTACTCAATGCAAATTTTAAACTTGTTGAAAAAGCAAGTATTGATGAAGCTTATCTTGATTTAACGGAAGATATTCAAAAATTAAAAGAAAAAAAATTTCAATTAACAATAAATGATTTTCCAACAACACATTTAGCTGGTTTTACAACTAAAACAGAAGATGAACGAATTGAAATAATTAATAAATGGTTAAATGATTGTCAATCAGATGATGAAAAAAGAAATTTTGATCTTTTACTTGGTGCTTATCTTGTTGAAGATATTCGAAAAAAAATTAAAGAACAAACAGGATTTTTTTGTTCAGCTGGTATTGCACGAAATAAAGTAAAGAATATTTTATTTTGAAAATAAAAACAAAAAATTTGTTTTTTTTTTTGTATTAGATTTTAGCTAAATTATGTTGTGGATTTAATAAACCAAAAAAACAAACTATTTTTACACAATCAGATATTGATCATGTATTTGATAAAACACCAGTACAAAAAATGTAAATAAATTTTTGTTTTTTTTTTTTCTTATGAAAATTTCAATTTTTTTCTTCTTTCTTTAGTCAAGGTTTAGGTGGTAAAGCAGGTGAACGTGTTACAGAATTATTTCAAGTTGAATATATAGGACAATTAAGAAAATATTCATTAGATGCACTTCAAACATCTATGGGTGAAAAAGATGGATGTTGGTTATATAATTTAGTTCGTGGAATTGAAACAACACCTGTTAATAGTAGAAATTTGTATAAATCAATTTCAGCAAGCAAAAATTTTCCCGGTAAAACATCTTTAGATACTATGGAAAAAGTATGTAATAGATTAAAATAAATATAAATAAATAAAAATTTTTGCTTTCAGGTTCGTACCTGGTGTCATAGTTTATCAGAAGAAGTTTTTAATCGATTGGAAAAAGATCGTACGGAAGTAAGAAATTATTACAGAAAAGTTTTATATTTCTAATTGAAAAATGAATGATCATCTTCATGAGATTTAGAATAAATTATCTTAAAAAAATTTTTACAGTTATATTGAATATCTTGAGCTATCTTTTATATAACAAATCTTTGTTTAATTCTCTATTATTTATTAATTTAAACTATCTTAACGATTTTCAACTTGTATTATTTCGAAGAGTATATAGACCGCTAAATGTATCATTAACTCTGACAATATTTATGCTTAGATTTCCACCATTTCATACAAATGTCATTTGTATACAGCACTAAATTCATCATGTATCTGTATATATTGTAGTGAGTGACATTAGTATACAATAAATAAATAATAGTATTAGTTTATCTCATGTAAACATGATGGATATGATAATATAGTCAGTAATATTTAAATATATCAGTATTTTCCAGAATTAAAGTCATTATAATGATGTAATAGAAACTGAAGGTGATTATATTCTCAATTCGAAATATAATTACTCTTGATTGTATATAGACGCTATATTTGTCAGGCAATTATATCAACCTCTATATTCAAGGACTTTTAGCATAATTTCTATAAGTTTAAAAATCATCAAACTTAAATATTCTTTATTATACAGAAGTAACCATTCATACCTCTTACTATTATATGTTTACCTCCATAATTGAATTATTTTCTTTTATTAGAATAAACGTCGTGCTAAACTATTAACAGTAACATGTACATTAACCACGAACGAAACAATAGGTCGTTCATGTCCTATAAATGAATATTCTATTGATCGCTTTGCTACTGATGCTTGTCGAATATTAAAACAATATAATAAAAGTTCTTCAATATCAAATAATTATTCACCAGCTATTATTAATCTTGGTATAAGTGCTGGAAAATTTCTTGATAGTATTAATACAAAATCTATTACTGATTTATTTTCTAAACAAACAAATAAAACAGATATAATAACATCAACTGAAAATACAATTAATTGCCAAGAAGAAGAAGAAGGCGAAGAAGAAGAAGACCAACAACAACATAGTGATACCGAAGAAACAATTATAAAAAAACCAACCACAACTACATTATCAAATCAAGGTGATTTTTTTCAAAAATTTCAAAAAAATGATCAACAAATTAAAACTTCTTCAATAATTGAAATAAAATCAACATCATCAATACCATCATTTTTTTCTCGTTATACAACAAATGAAAATATTCCAATTACTTCATCTAATGAATTCGATGATCGATATATAACATGTACAAAATGTAAGAAATCTATTTTAGTATGGAATATGCCTGAACATGAAGATTTTCATTATGCACGTGAATTACAAATGGAAGAAAATAAAAATCATACTATAATACCAACTATAATAAAACCATCAAAATCAATAAAACGTAAAAATGATAAAAAACAAATTACTAATCAAACACTTGATGGATTTATAAATAAAAAACCGAAAAATGAATAGTTTCTGTGCTTGTATTATATTCATGCATATGTTTAGATTTGTGAAAAAATTGTAAAGTTTATTAAAATGTTTCTTTCTTTTTTTTTTCTTCTAGATTTTCTATAATTCTATGTATCCAACAATCTATACTCGTGATTTTTTTAATTTTAACAATGTCAAAAACAATTTTGGATTTACCCGATGATGTTTTAGTAGAATTATTTTCTCGATATATATCCACAAAGGATTTATGTCGAGTAGAACAAGTATGTCGAAGATTTTATAACATACTTTATGATTATACAATACCATGGAAAAAAGCACTTGGACGATTAACAAATGTATCATCGTCACAATTGAAAAATGCAGCTGGATGTCCATCACTTGAGGTAAAATAATTTTAAACATTTATACTATCATTCACTATTCAAACAAAAAATTCTCATTCGATATTATAATCATACTTAGAGAGATATGGTATATATAGAAATTCAATATTATAGAGAGTAGATATATACACATACATCCAAAGTATCGATAGAGTTTATAGAAATGATGTTAAGTCTATCAGCATTGTTTGTGCAATAATCAAAACTACATGAATCCGTTCGCCTTATATTTATAGTAGATAAATTCATATTTTTGGTAGAAATTATCAATCTATCCTCAAAGATTTGGAATATTCATCAATACTAAATTCATTGATATCTATCGTTTCAAAATCGACTTGACAGTTGAGAAAATTTTTTTCGTTAGTATTAGGTAATTTTCTTCATAAAATAATGAACATCTTTCATTATTTTTGATTTATATTGATAATAAATTAAAGAATTAATTTTCTATTATAGAATGTTTGTCATCAACCTTTAACTCTATCCCATCCATTTCATCTTCCAACTGATTATCAATATGAAATTTTATTTGATCGTTCAAATGATTTTCCTTATTTACTTCCAACAACTCATTATCAACCATCCAATACTTTTAATCCTTGTTCAAAACCTGATTGTGATGTAAGTCGTCTTACTAATAATTATCGTTATTTAACATCATTATCATCTTATTGGAATGAACAAAATCACTATAGTAATAATACATTAATAAGATTTATTCGTCGTGCTCAAACATCTTTAATGCAATATGATGAACATAATCATCAGTTATGGTTTACACATGATTATACATTACGTTGTTTAAATTTTGAGACAAATAATATTGATTATTCATATGAATTTAATCATGATGATATACTTTGTTATAAAGTTTATAATGATTATTTAATTTGTATAGCTAATGGAAATTTATTAAGAATAATATGTCGACAAACCAACGATATTTATCCATGTCATAATGATCCATATTTTCAGTCAATAATCGGTGAACGTGATGATATACTTTCATTAGATATTTATTCCAATGATAAAGAAAGATATTTAATATTAAATGGTTCACGTGATCATACAGTATCGAGTAAGTTAAAAGAGAAAAAAAATTTTTTTTTTTTTCTAAAATTATTTTATTTGTAAGTGCGAACTTTTGATATGTCTACACATATGAATCAACTTATATGGCGTACAAAAGTTGATGATCGTGTTTTATGTAGTCGTTTTACACATGATGGACAATACTTTCTTATTGGTACAGGTGGTACATCAAGTCTTTATCCATTAGTATTATTTAATACAGAAAAAGCTCAACCAATTCATGTATATATTTATTTCTTAAATAAAACTTTTAAAATTTTATTTCATTCTATTCTTTTTTAGCTTTATAATGCTAATTATCGTCTTGGTGCTGGTATTCGTTGTATTGAATGGGCATCATCAAATGTATTTATTGCTGCCGGTTTTGATAATCAATATAAAGAATTTGATATACGTACAGGAATATGTCATTATACATTTAATGATCCATTTGGTAATGATTATTGTTCATTAGCTGTATCTGTTGATAATAATAATGTATCAAATGGAATAATTCTTGGTGGAAATCATCATTCAACTGTTCGTCTTGTCAATCGAAAACAACGTCAATTACAACGAATTTTTTTTGTTTCAAAACAAGCTAGTCCAGTGCATAGCTTAGCAGTTACATCGGAATATCTATTTGCATCTGTTGATCGATCAATTGTTGCATTAGATTTTACGGGACGTAATAGACATTTTCAACAAATTAATCGAAAGTTTTGAAAAAAATTTAATTTGCGATTAGGAACATTTTTTTATTTGAAATATTTTTTTTTTCTGGTGATTAATAAAATCAACTTTTGCATATTTTTAAAAAATGTATATAAGACTAAATTGCCTTTTTTTGGTAAGATTGACGTGAAAAACTGAAAGTAAGAGTAAACAGCTTTTGAATAGTACGTCTGGGTGCACTCTATACTGGTATTATACAGCAAAAGTTTTCCGACACTTTACTAAATATTAGGTGAAATACACTAAGCTTCAGTATAAAAATATCATTAACGGGTGGGTCGAAAGTTTTCAGACAAAATGTTTGTCGATTTTTCACCACCTCAAAAATATTCTAGATGAATGTGAACAGGTGAACTAGGGTCAGAATTTAATGCTCTTTCCGAATATGAGTTCAAAAATTCTGTGTCTATCCTCGTTTGGAAGCAGTGAAAGAATCATTGAATTGCTTTAAAAATTCTTTTTGGACAAAAATATTTTTTACGCATTCTTGTATTTTCACTGTTCTAATTCAAAACTCACTGTTGTGACTTTGGTTCATATATCAAATTGTAGAGCAAATTCTACCCGACAAAATGCGCTATTTCAATTTCTTTTTATTACCTTACAAAGCATCTAAGTTTTTGTTTCCTTATTACCCTCGTTTTTGAACAGTCGAATTTTTAACCAAAATCCATCTTAGGTAGAAATAGCTTCTCAGAAAATGCTGATAGATTTACTTGTGTTAAAGCTATATTGGAATTCGACATCACATACTGTAGAGGACTGTCTGCTCTACAAAACTATCATATTCAAGCGGTTTTTATCATCTTCGCGTAGGACTCACGAGAGTAGCAAATGTGAATGTGTTCATCAATCAATCGAATTTTTCGGGTTGTTCAAAAATTGTTTCACTGCTTTCATATAAAAACTAATACAAAATTTTGAAGACCATATTCAAAAAGAGCACAAAACTCTGATCATAGTTTATAGTTTTCATGCGTCTACAATAGTTTTACATAGACCAAAAATAAAGCATATATTGATCAAAACCTTAGTTCATCTATTCTGTCCAGACTATTTTTTACTGTCTTTCAAAGATTTTCTTGCTTCTCCTTCACAAAAGTAGACACAGAATTTTTGAACTTATATTCGAAAAGAGCATTAAATTCTGGTCCTCGTCCACCCGTTCACATTCATCTAGAATACTTTTGAGGTGGTGAAAAATCGACAAACATTTTGTCTGAAAACTTTCGGCCCACTCATTAATATCATGATTTTATACAAAAAACAGCAGTAACTCAGTGTAATAAAAATTCTTTGTGATTCGATATTAATATTTAGAATACAAGTAGAATTACTTTGCGCACTGAGACGAGTCGAATAGTATGGAATAATACTAGAGACTTGTGGGACAAACATTTTTATTGTCCCGGAAAATTCCGTTTGTCTCGTTAACTGTTAGGAATATAGAAATTTTGTTTTGTGAAAGACGAATACATATTTTTTATACTATCAATAGATAACACGGATTCATATAGATAATTATTAGATGAACTAGCTAGCTTTTTATGTATATAGTTGGCAGCACAATATCGATCAAGGAATATCTGTGAGCCTAGATCAAATTATTAATTTGTTGATTACCAAATGAAATATTGAAACATTAATGAACATTTAGTTGGTTGTGGCCGAAGTGTAAGAAAAAAGAAGTTATTTTTTTGGGGTATAACTGCATTTTAAACGCTCTTATCCTCATGCACACACTAATTGATGCACAGAATATGCTAATTAAAGGAGACGATTTGTTTAAGTTATAGTAGCAGTGAAAAATCTGAGAAAAATGATTAACTTTGAAAGCATCTGGCGATAGATTTTTTCTTCGTTTTTCTATTATACAGGATGATTCGTATGTAGTTTTACAATAAAAAATTGAATATCTTCGCTCTATTTCAGTCAAATGGTCTGATTTTTTATCAACGATAGAGGGTCATTCAAAATTTTTCTCATCAGAAAACCTAAGTTGAGCTAATATTATAGCTTCAACAAGAAAATGTGGTCTTATACGGGCTTTCAGGAAGAGTTCGATACATTGGGCGCTCGAAATTTGTCATGGGAACGAAAATCATTAAAACTTCATTCTGTTCTACCTAATTAATCTAAAATCTTCCGTAAGTGCAAAGGAATGTTCATCGTTGAGTTTATTTAGATATGATAACCTAGGCTACTATCCCAAATTCTGACGAGGGAATCTTACCAACTGTCAAATCACTTTTTAGATAAAACCTAGTGTGTTCCAGGTTATTGACTATGCTGATTCCGAATATGAGCATGAAAAATCCCGTTGGACTTTCTTTTCAGACTTATTGGCATTTTACTTGAAATTTAGCCAATGGAATGGTATATAACAATAAATCCAATGAGGATATTTTGAGCTGAAATTTTCAGGGTATTCTACTTATAAGTAGATCTTTCTGTGGATGAAATCTCAGATCAAAATATCTTCGTTGGTTTATTGCTATATACCATCCCATTAGCTAAATTTCCAGTAAAATGCCGATAAGTCTGAAAAGAAGCCCCAAGGAGATTTTTCATGCTCATATTCGGAATCAGTACAGCTAATAATCTGGAACACACTAGGTTTTATCTAAAAAGTGATTTGACAGTTGAGATGGTTCCCTCGTAAGAACATTTCTAGCAACTGATTATCTTCAATTAAGACATTCAAAAAATGTTGTAGTTTTTCCACAAAAAAAAAGAATATTGACCACCTTCAAATGAAATATCTGGATCGGATTTATATGGCAAACATCTAAAGACAAAATAATTTATTCTCTATTTTAATAAATTCTTGTTTTTCTTAAGACGATGAATTTATTGCTATCTAGCATGAAGATTGAATATTAAACACATCAAATGAGATTTCCTGTGAATATGATTCTCAAGAAAATCCACCAAAAATGAATCGACCAATAACTTGAGATGATATTAATCAAGTTGTAACGGGAGCTAGGGAACGGGATTTTCTTGGAAGTTTATCAAATATTCATTTAGTGCTTATGCAGATAAACTATAATAGTTTGGCGTGAAATTCATAATAAGGATCTGTCTAGTTAATTGTGTCTCCTGCAATGATGTTTTTTTCTTCTTATTTTATAACCATACTTTGGTGGTTATTAGAGGACACTACAAACTATGGAACTGTATAATAGTATCAACTAGTCATTGGATTGGCTTTGTAAGGAAAGTAAACAAACATGTATGTGTAAAAAAAGTGTGACATAAATTTTATCAATTGTTTCAGTTTAATTATTTCACGTAGATAACTAGTTATTTTACAATCAAAAGTGAGATGTTTGATAATTGTCAACTATTCTACTAACTAATAGACGAAGCATTGCTTGAAATGTTCCTGTTTAATAATAATTTTTTCAATGTTATCGACGACATTCACATTGAGACCTGAGTCTTTGTCTTCACCTTCCTCTTTTTCGACTGCTTACTTTTTGAAATAATGTTAACTTCAGGTAGAGGCCGACTCTTCAAACCCATAGCCACAATACATGATAAATAAATATCTTTTTGTCGTATAGAAACCAGTGAAAGACTAGAATATTTCCCAAAAGAAAAAAATCAAATTTTCATTATAAATGTCACATCGAAGTACAAGGCTCTCGATGTGGGAGGGAATGGGGTGGGCTAGTCCCTCTCACTTTTTACGCTGTGTCTGCGAAATTTTTGAGTTATCTCTCAAAAACTGGCTGGCAAATTTAATCAGTCAGCTAATTACCTGATTTTTCTCACAGACAGTCTGCATTCGAGTGTCTGAGAAATTTTTTTGCCCCTCCCACCCACAAAAATTATCGAGAGCCTTGTCGAAGTACTATAGACATCTTGAAAAGAAAACATTCGTGCATGTGCTACGACAAAATCAATGACATTGGATGAAAAACATAATGAGAAGAAAAATCTTTGAGTCATATCAAGAAAAGAGCGGTATTCAAGTGATAGAGAGAAAAGAAAAGATACATATGTTGTATCTCTCATCTATACGACAGAGGAAAGAAAAAAAGAGAAATGCAACTTAAATGAATCATACTGTAACATCAATCGTATTGTATTTGATTTGTTGTTACATAATAGCTGTAATGAAGTCATGTAGAATTTAGATCAGAGAAATCTAAAATATCAATTGAAAAAAAGCACATAACATTAAAAAAATTTGAATTGCAAGATCCTATATTAATAAAATTCCCGAAGGAAAAATTTAATTCTTGTAAAATGAATAAGATTTGATTTTTAAGGAATAAAGAAATTATACATCTCAAGGAACAAACTTGATGTTAATTTTTGCTTGTCCATTTTTACTGATATAAGGGCGATAAGAATCATTCATAGAAACGAGAATACAAGAAAAATAAAATGAAATTTGTATTAATGAATAAGACAAATGACGATTTTATTAATAGTTATTTTGATGGGAATTAAAGAGAGTTTACATATGAATATCTATATGTAGAACAAGATGAATTGTAAGAAGAGATTTTTTATACGCTATTAAACAATCTAAATCTGATAGCATTCGTTTAACTCTAGAAAAATCATTGATTCTTGTTTGATAAGTATTATTTTTTACTTTCTTAATGTATCTATACTGTCTATGTAAACAGCACTATACATTGCACGCATAGCCATGTGTATTGATACAATAAAGAGAGAGAGAGAGAGATGGAGAAAAAAAGGCATTGACATGGCCCTTGATGTAGAATCTTTTTTTAAAACGATTTGTCGAGCACTTGAGAACACTCCTCTATGAATATTTCATCATGTATTCAGTCTTTACACTGTTTCTAATGATATCATTTTTATCGGTGCTGTACAACATCAAAAACTTCGAACTTATTGATACATAGTCTATCTCCATAGATTGTTTCAATGTTTTTCGTCAACAAGAGCTATAGTCAATCAATTGCTTTTTCCGTTCTTCACTTTTTATTAACACAATTGTCGTATTTTTCATAACAACATACTCATTACTAAAAGAAAGGAGACCTTACCTTATATATAATAACAAAAGAAGAAAAATAAACATAAGTAGAGAAAGAGCGAAAGAAAGAACGAAAGAAATATCTAAAAAGGAAGTAGATATACTATAAAAGATAGCACTTCAAAGCATACTATCACTAGTACTAATATTTTCTTAATCATTTCAAATTGTGTAGTGTTCACACATCGAAATTATGAACAAGCAGAAATCAACAACAACCAACAAAACTAATGAGGAACAAAAAATAAATGAAATATCTGCAGTGTCAAGAGATATAATCGAACATCGACGAAACAACGTTAAAATGGTGCAAAATGTTCTTCTCGTTTGGTTGGACGATAAAATCGACGAAGAAAATAATGCAGATTGCCGCAACACAATGGTGCAACTGCGTCGTGTGGTGAATGTCATCAATACATTCACCGATGTCAATGAATGTATTGAATTTCTTAAAAGTAATACTAATGAAAAGATATGTATGATTGTATCTGGTTCATTTGGCCAACGTATTATGCCTTCTATTCATAATATGCGACAAGTGGATTCAATTTTTATCTTTTGTGCTAACGAAATATATCACAAACAATGGACTAAAGACTGGTCAAAAATTAAGGGTGTATTCACAAATATTTCGATCATTTGCCAAGCTCTCAAAGAAGCGGCTCATCAATGTGAGCGAAACTCTATGTCCATTAGCATCACAGCGACAAGTGGTAATAGAACCAATAAAAAGTTGGATCAGTTAGATCCAGCATTTATGTATACGCAAATCTTTAAAGAAATTTTATTATCCATCAAATTCGAACAACAACATTTTAAAGAATTTATTAATTATTGTTCTGAACAGTTCGTCGAGATTGAAAATAACTTGAAAACTGTCGAGGAATTGAAAAGAACATATAATACAAAAACACCGATTTGGTGGTACACACGCGAATGCTTCTTATATCCAATGCTCAATCGTGGTCTTCGAACAATGGATGGAGATATTATGATTAAAATGGGGTTCTTTATTAGTGATTTGCTCTGTCAGATAAAACAATTACATCAGAAACAATTTGGTCACGAGCACGATGGTACAACTTTCATCGTTTTTCGCGGTCAGGCTCTATCCAAAGTAGATTTCGATCATCTGATGAATACCAAGGGTGGTCTAATATCTTTCAATAACTTTTTATCTACCAGCAAAGATTGTAAGGTATCTCTGTCTTACGCTCGCCACACTCTTACTAATCCAGAATTGGTTGGTATTCTTTTTGTCATGACGATTGATCCATCTAAATCAACAACTCCCTTTGCCTTAGTTAATGGTATCAGCTATTTTCCAGCAGAAAATGAAATTTTATTTTCAATGCACTCAGTATTTCGTATTGGTGATATGAACCCATTGGATAACAATACTTCTCTTTTCCAAGTGAATTTGACTCTTACTAGTGATAGTGACGAAGATCTTTGTCTTCTAACTGAAGGCATACGAAACGACACTTTTCCCGAATTAGAAGGTTGGTACCGACTCGGTGAATTACTTCTTAAAATGGGTCAACCTAAGAAAGCTGAAGAAGTTTATAAAGTTCTTCTTGATCAAACAATGGATGAAAGCGAGAAAGGACACGTTTACAATCGACTTGGATTAGTCAAAGATCACCAGAAGGAATACGATGAGGCAATAATACTCTATGAAGATTCACTTAAAATTTACAAAAAAACTCTTCCTCAAAATCATCTTAGTTTTGCTGCGTCCTACAACAATATTGGTAATGTGTATTACAGCATGGGTCAACACTCGAAAGCACTTTCATATCACAAAAAAGCCATAGGAATTCGGCAACAATCACTTCCTTCTAACGATCCTGATTTGGCTGCATCCTTCAACAATGTCGGCTTGGTGTATAACAGCATGCGTGAATATTCGAAAGCACTTTCGTATTACGAAAAAGCTCTTAAAATTAAACAAAAATCACTTCTTCCGAATCATCCCGATTTGGCTATATCCTACAACAATATCGGTTTAGTATATGACAACATGCGTGAATATTCGAAAGCACTTTCGTCTTACAAAAAGGCACTTGAAATTCAACAAATATCACTTCCTACGAGTCATCCTGATTTGGCTATATCCTACAAAAACATCGGTTTGGTGTATTATAACTTGGGTAAATACTCGGAAGCACTTTCGTCTCACGAAAAGGCACTTGAAATTCAACAAAAATCACTTCCTGAAAATCATCCTGATGTTATTGCAACCTACAATAACATCGGTAATGTATATTACGACATGAGTGAATACTCAAAGGCACTTTTGTTTTATGAAAAACCCCTTCAAGTTAAACAGCAATCATCTTCTTCGAACCGTTCTAATTTGGTTACGTCTTATAATACAATCGGTAATGTTTATTATTACATGGGGAATTACTCGAAAACACTTTCATATTACAAAAAAGCCTTAAAAATTCAACAAGAATCACTTCCTGCGATTCATCTCAGTTTGGCGGCGTCCTACAACAATCTGGGTTTGGTGTATCATAATATAGGCGATTACTCGAAAGCGCTTTCCTATTTCGAAAAAGTCCTTGAAATTCGACAACAATTACTTCCTTCAAATCATCTTGATTTGGCTAAGATCTATAATAGCATGGGTTTGGTGTATTATAACAAGGGTGATAACTCAAAAGCACTTTTGTATTTCGAAAAAGTTCTCGAAATTCGACAACAATTACTTCCTTCAAATCATCTTGATTTGGCCACGTCCTATAACAACATGGGATTGGTGTATTATAACATGGGTGAACATTCAAAAGCATTCTCGTGTTATGAACAAGCAGTTGACATTGGACAACAGTCATTACCAGCCAATCACGCTGATATCAAAAAGTGGAAAGAGAACCTTAATTTAGTGAAGAGTCAGATGTAATTAAATCATATTTGTTTGTTTTTAAGAAAGAAAATAAAACATGTAAAGAGAGACTGTGTTTTATATGGAATGTGCACCAACTATTGTCAAAATAAAGGATACAGTGTACAATAGAATCATCAAGTAATGCTATTTTACTATGCTTTCAATTACTTAATACTCCTTTATGAATATAACCAGTTATTGAGAAATTTGTTCATTACTCTAGCCATTACTCTTGTAACTTATAGTTTCAATTATATTTCAACTACATGATTCACCTCCTCAATACTATGGAACGTGTTAATTATTCATTGATATCAGACTACTTTCTATAAAGAGTAATAAAATGAATTTCCTCTCAAGCCGAAGTTTTGGTAATATTTTGGACCAGGTTAAAAATTTTTCCATCCTCAATTCTGTCTTCCCTTATTGCAGCGTCGAAATTTAATATTTTAAAATTTGGTCGATTTTCACAACAAGAATTTAACTATAAAATAAGGTGTCTTGTGTAAATTATGGAGTTTTTCATGTTGCATCTTCTAGTACGATTAAAATGTGTCTTTTTAAATTTTATCATATCTTTTCATAGATCAAAGTATTGATTGTAGTCGGAGTCGTTCACATACTGTTTGCAACTATTAAAATTGTCGATGCATTGTTTGAAACAAAAATAGACTCTTTAATTTTTTTTACCTTTTATATTATGTTAATCAAGGTTAATAAATTCCATGATTTCTCACCATACAACCGAGTATATTTTTCAAAAACAAACAATCAACTTTATCGAAAGAAAATATATTGAAGTCAAGAACAATTCAGTTTCAATTATGATGTCAAAACTCAATGAATCGAATATTCATATTGTTAATAGTAAAAGTATATCACTGTTCAAGTGAACATAAGTAATGAGTAAAAATAAGAACTAATACCGAATGTCTTAGAAAAGGTTAGACTGTTTGTATTTTTGATTCTCTTCTTTATTATTTCTTTGATTAAAACAATTTTCTTATCAAAATACAGCGCTTGAAATTCTCTAAAAAACTATTTATAGTTGGAACACAACTCTATTTTAAATGTATTTGAAAGAAGATGAATAGTAAAGATGTACAAAAAACTGTCAACATTAATAAGTTAGGCGTAAAGAATGGCTGTATTTTGCATTCTTTTTTTTATCACTCTATCTCATTAAAAAACAAAAAGTGCTTAAACATACGTCGTGAAAAGTTCTACAATTTACATAAGAGTGCTTATTTTTTATAGTTTCACTTTCCTATCTTGTTTTATAATTTCATCTTTTTATAATTGTTCTTTGGAAATTGTAGAGCTTTTCACGCTATATTCTGTGATGTTTTTTTTTAATAAACCATATTGAGTAATAATGAAATAAATTAAAAGCCAAAAAAATCTCGTTCTCTCACGGTTGAAATTCAGCCGCTCAAAATTTTATCCATTTAGAAAACAAAAAGTACAACTCTAAAATAAGTGATCTGATGTAAATTGTAAAACTTTTCACGTTGCATCTTTTGATATATTTTGTTCTTCAAATACGACGAAGTGATAAAAATAGGATGTAAAATACAGCCATTCATTATGTCCAAATCATTAGTTTTTACGCTCTACTTTTTCTAAAAAATATTTAAAATAATTTTCGATCCAACTATGTATGGTTTTGAATCTGAGGGCGAATACCGAGAAAATATCAAAAATTCAACCAGACTAATTTATTCTGAGACATCTGAAAAGAGATTCAGTAGAATTAAATCTATGCCACAATATTCTTGGCAAATTTTGCATCTTTTCATATATATTTCAAAGTTTAAGATTAGATTTATCAAGCATAGACTAATGTGAATTTGTAATACTTTGTAAACTGAAAAATTTTTCTGTTTGTTTTTTAGTAATACTTATGAAATTTAAAAGATTTTCATGCTTCTCTTTTACAAAAAAGTTTCAATCAATATTCTTCTTATATAATATTTA
>JAJEKB010018174.1:0-12271 GCA_022393335.1 Macrotrachela quadricornifera
CTAAGATTTATGTGAAAAAGATTGAGCTTTCGAAAATAACAATGATGAAATTGACTGAGGATCAAGTCAGATGATCTGAGATGAGAACCTAATAATTAACAATGGTAGAATCATTGATACGTAAGAAATAGAAAACAACAAAACTCCCGTGATGAACCAAAAGGCAGCCTTGTTATCAAAATACCGCAGGACCCTCAATGCGCTCCGCAGGAGCACATGATAACGCCTACCGCTTGTTAAAGGGCGCCGCTCTGATCGCTGTTGCCACGAAGCACTCATATAAGGAGCATCCACGAATGAGAAAACATGCAGGTTGTGATTGTTCGACGATTCAACGCTATCTTGTCGCATTTCGATGTTGTAGTGGCCATATCCTTTCCGAAAGGTAGTTGGAAACAGTAGTTACAGCTAGATGAAAGACTCCATTTTTTGTATCTTTATGTTAACCTTTGGGGACGAGAAGCCTATATATAGGTAACAGTCCTGAATCGACTTGTAAATCACTTTTGTATGTTTCTTATAGCACTATTATCACTGGCCTGCTACCACAGATCATGAATCGAATAATTTTATTGGCGTGACACTATTCTCTATTATGTCTTCATTCATCTTTTTTACTATGCATAGAATATTTTTTTTTGTTCTCTTTCCTCACATCATGCATTCTGGCACGTCTAATCTGTTTTTTGTGCATATTCACAGACATTCTTTCTCTCTAGTAGATTCTCGTTTGTCCATCCTATGGTACATATAATCATTGTTCCTCGCGCTGCAGTTGTTTGATTATTATTTCTCTATTGCTCACTCGTGGGGCGCTTGAATATCAAAATAAAAATCGTAACATATTGATTACAAATACTTTGTGTTATTTATTCCTATTTTTTGATTGAAATGGCAACAGCTAGAATAACTACTTCTGAAACTAACGAAATTTATAATAATTCTGAGTCTGACAGTGAGTTAGACTCAGAAGTTGAAAACGAATCCAAAAGTTCTGAAGTTAGTGATTCTGAGACGGAGAGCAAAATGGAAATATCAGATGAGGAATTTTTTTTTCGCCTAATAATCGGAATCGTATTTCAAGATCATGGCAGAAAGCAATTTTTAGACCAAAATTATTTAATTTTCAAAGTCAATGCTGTGGAACAACTATCAACTAGAATGAGGACTCGCTATTGAATCTATTCAAACTATTCTTGACGAAACGAATAAATTTCAAGCAAACTTAGCGAATGAATGTTTATCAGCATCATCATACCAAGCAAAGTGATCTCCAACTAATCCAGAAGAAATATACCTTTTTTGGCAACATTCATGTTGATGGCTCACGGGAAAAACACCGAATCAAAGACTATTGGTCAACTGATCGTCCGATTTCAACACCAATTTTCGGCGATATCATGCCACGAGATAGATTTTTGCTCCTGCTGAAATTTCTGCATTTCAATGATAATGAGAATCAGTCCGAAGAAGATACATTGTTCAAACTTAAACCTGTCGTGCAACATTTGAAAGAAAATTTTGGACGCTTTATGATTCCATACAGAAATCTCGGTATCGATGATACTTTAAAACTTTGGAAAGGACGCCTAAGTTTTAAACAATACATTTCCTCGAAACGGCACAAATATGAAATAAAAATCTTTATTCTGTGCGATTGTCATACTGGGTTTGTATTAGATTTTTTAGTTTACACTGGATCTCAAACAGATTTTCAAAACTAGAAAAGACTTGGAATCGCAGGGTCAATTGTAATGACACTGATGAAGCCATATCTTCAAAAAGGCCACAATCTGTTTCTGGATAGTTGGTATACGAGACCAGCTCTGCTCGAACTGTTGCATGAGAATTTAACTGGAGCCTGTGGTACAATACGACCAAAGCGGATCGGAATATCGAACTTTACCAGTAAATTGAAAAGAGGCGAGATCAACTATCAACATACTGATATTTTACTTGCGTTAAAATGGTTTGACAAAAGAGAAGTCACTATGCTTTCCACCATACATGAGCCAAAAATGGTAAATACTGAAAAAACTCATTACGAAACTAATGAACTAATTCAAAAGCCAGCCCTTGTCAAGGACTACAATGAAAACAGGAGTGCTGTTGATAGATCAGATATGCAAATTAGTTCAACCGAATGTTCTCGGAAAACAGTAAAATGGTATAAAAAGATTTTCTTCCATCTTTTGGATATAATTGCGTTTAACTTGTATGTCATACACATAGGGATCTGCAAGTTGGTCCCGGTCCCGGTCCCGCCGGGACCGGGACTAAAATTTTTATGTAACCGGGACTGAGACCGGGACCAATATTTTTACCTGGTCCCGGTGTTTTTTTAAAAAAACCTAGATCAGACTTCTCATTTTAATACTTCTCATTTTTATGTTCGGAGATTTAAAGATTAGCAATATTTTTTAAGTTAGGTAAAGATTTCGCATTCATTCTAGTATTAATATCAAGAATCAGAGTTTTCCCATGGTTGATCTATATTTTGAGTGATATGAGCCAATACTTCAAAACTACAAATCATTTTCATTCGATAACATTTCAGCCATTTCTATATGTACTGCCTCAATAGGGAGCGAATGGAAACAAGTTTTCCCTTATTTTGGTTTACGATAATAGTAGTTTAAAACAAATACTAAACAAAACAAAATGTGATGCTTGACAGAAATGACACGAAATTGTACAAATATTTTTAAATTGTTGAAAGCGTATGAGATGAAAAGATAATTACTTAATTCTAGAAAAAGAATTTGATATATGAATAGAGATTAAAAGCAATACGAAACGTTGATTTAAGACCGGGACCCAGATCGGCACCAGCAGAGAGAAATAACCGGGACCGGGTCCGGGATCAATAGAAAAATATAATAAGGACCGGGACCGGGACCGGGACCGGGATCAGTAGAAAAATATAGCCGGGACCGGGATCAGTAGAAAAATATAGCCGGGACCGGGATCAGTAGAAAAATATAGCCGGGACCGGGACTAGGAAAGCATTCACCGGGACCGGCCCGGGACCGGGACCAAAAAAAAGTAGTTTTGCAGATCCCTACATACACAAGCAAAAGTCACGTCAAAATATTCAGCTAAGTGACTTTAGACTGCAGCTAATTCGTCAAATTATTGAAACATACGGATATTTGAAAGCGCCAAGTGGACAACCTAGTACTGGATACAATTCCATTCGACTTATCGGTCGCCACTTCCCCTCATTGATACCTTCATCACTGACAGGTCGAAGTCCTCAAAAACGGTGTGTAGTGTGCGCAAATACAACAAACAGGGCCACCAAAAGTACGAAAACTAGATATGAATGCACTGAATGGAATGTTGGACTCTGCATTACAGATTGTTTTCGAGATTATCATGTGCTAAAATACCTCTAGACATTTCGTTTTAACTTCTCCAAATAAATCTAAATAAATACAGCTATCAATTTTTTCCAAAAAATTGATTTTTTGCATTTACAGTAACTCCGTCCCAAAGGGCTACAATTTAAAAAAATAAATAGTTTAATAAAATCAAGTGAGTATTATCTTAGAAAAGAAAAAAATGAAAGAGAAAAAGTTGTTTTGGAAAATGACATTATCTCTTGACACCCTATCCCTACACCCGAGTTCTAGCAGCACGTTGATCTGAGAAAAAGCATTCATCTATAGAGTAGTACTTAAAAGCAACCTGCGCATCTCGTGTATCGTAGGACATATGGCTACTATCACTGAGTTCATATTGTTTTTCGCTTCTCTTCCTCCTAATTTTTCCCAGTAGATGCAGACTCATTTAATACATGCTGCTTCATTTGTTCATAAGCTCTTTTTATTTGAATAAACTCAGAATTTGCTGGGTGTCCATGATAAACTATCTCGGCAGATAAGTCATTTTGATTTGCATCAGTGTGAACATTTACATCATAGCCTTTTACTACACATACCTTAGAATTTTTATTGAATGTCTTCTTGTTACGTTTATAACGTATTGACTGAGTACTAAAAGCCATTGTCATTTATTTGAAGTGATGAAATTTAAGTCAACGTTCATCTTCGATATTGATCTAGCGATAACTTTCATCTTTATATGTATCACTCGATTAATAAAAAAAAACAATACATGATTATTCTTGTTCTAGCCTCTCTTTCCTATTATACGAGGCGAGCAATGTCTAATAGACCAATGGTAAATTTATAAGAACATAGCTCACGATTAATCGTCTGATAATGTTTCCATCGAACGTTTAAAAAATTTAGGTTTTTCAAAAATAGTACTTTCATGGTTTTTTTTCTACATTTATATATTCGACATAGTTACTTTTAACATTTTACTTTTCAGCGTTTTTAAATTCGACATTTTCATAATCTGCATTTTTACTTTCTACCAAAATCTAGAGAATCACAGCAAAGCATCGGTATCTTAGCAGCAAATACATAATTTTTTGCTCGACGGCTCAATAGTAGAAAATGTTCACAATGGAGTTCCTTATCCTCTTCTCTATGAAAAAAAACAAAATATTATGTAGCTATTGTTTTTTTTATGACTCATTGAGAAATGAATGGTGAACAGAATTTGAAGACTTCAAACTCACGAGATTCTTTATTCAGATCAAATGATTTGAGGCAACCAGAAAATACACTAAACACTCTGTTTTCAGTAAAATAAAGCTTCATATTTTCTTATTACGATACGAACCCATTTTACTAAGTTTCTGTTATTAACGAACCTGCTTTTAGAAGGTGAAAATCTTTGAACGTCTTTTTTCATCCCACATAGCATTTACACAAAACTTTAAGAGTGTCTAATAAAAGTAAACGTGAGTGTTGCGAACAATCATCAAAACACTGTCGTAGGCAAATATTTTAACAGCCTATGCTTCGAAAATAGCCTAATATTCTATCATGAGTCATTTTCATAAATATTCAAAAACATGCTGAACACCTTCATACAACCACCCAACCGTATCTTCCAATTTCTCCAGAACTTTAAAATGAATACCACACAAGTCTTTCCACTTCACTCATACTGTAACCTGTGAGTAAATGCCGAATCTCATCCATCCCATCAGAATGCTTGAAACCTGTCCGACAAAACGAAACAGGCTTCACAGAAGTTTTAGCAACCTGAAAAACCAGGTTTTTTGACAAGATTTTCAGTATTTTGGATCTCCTACCTAAAGTATTAGGAATTTAAAAAGAAATACACCCCACGATTGGATCCTTCTACCTACAGGAAAAATTTCAGCTCAAAATATTGAAACCATTTCTGGATTTTGGGATCTCCAGAAGTCCATGATGACGAGATTTGACAACCTTTGCTCTACTCATCGAGATTAATCTACTCTAAAAATTTCAGAAATTTCGGCTTGATCGCTCTTGAGAAACGTCGGAAAGTGAAGGATTCCCTTAAACGCCATATAATCCTTTCTTTTAGAAAGGGGAATAAAGACTTTTTGATTTACATATACTATACAGTGACAGCAACTTGAAATTTATTTTTTTTTGCTTTGTCTACGGTACTTAATTATTATATTTTTTATCTTGAAAATAAAATAGAAATTTTGTTTCTTCTGTTATCTCTTTATATTCTTACTGTCTTTCGGAGAGTTAATATGAATTTTATCTCTTGCGCAACTTTCGAACACACGATGACAAGTAGGTTATATTTTTTTCGTCCAAGACAAACAATAAGAAATACTTCAAAATTGATAAATATATTGGAAGAACATAAAGAAATAAATATATGTGTAATCACATGATATTCCTAGATAAAAAAAGAAGTTAGTTTTATTATGAAACTCTATTAATATCTCAATAACTATAGAAATCTATCGTATCATTTCCGAAGAAATTCCAATAATACATATACATTGGCATGAGTACCTGATAGACTACTTTCATTTGTTTTTCTTATGATAACAACACCATATTGCATTATGAGTTGTTTTTTTTTTATGTTTCCTACATCACTTTGTTTTTCTATCAAAGCATTACCTGTCTAAAAAAACCTTTTTTTCCTTTTTTTCACTATATTCATAAGCGAAAAAGTGACACTTGTATATTTTGTTGTTTGCTTCCATAAAAAAAAACGTGCAAACGTAAGGTTTGATTATTTTACTTTATCTACAAAGATTAACAATTATTACATATTTATTTAAAACTTCTAATATAAATTTTAATGTTAGTTTATCAATATCCACCACTTGAGACATTACCAATCGAAATTATTTATCGAATTTGTGATAATCTTGATGTAGCAACAGTATTACTATCATTCCGAAATATATGTCGACGATTAAGACTAGTTATCAGAAATTATAATAGTTACACTCTCGATTTAAGATTTATTTTACAATCCAATTTTCAACTTATTGGTCGTTTATTTAATCCTCATCAAATTAAATCATTAATACTTTCTAATCAAAATATAAATTTTGATCAAATAATATTATTTAATTCAATATTTGGTGTCAAACAATTGGCTAATATTCGTTCTATAACTTTAACCCTTTATCCCCCACAAGGGACTCTGAAGACCTACAGAAAAACTGACCTCTAATATGTAAACAGCTATTCATCAGCATACTTATGCTGTAAAAGAAAAAACTTGAAGTTGTTTTTTTCTTGATGTTTTACGATGTCCACTGGGATGGACATTGGGTGGGGGGGGGGGGGGGGAACGACATGAATTTGACTCAAGTTCATATAGCACCATATTCAAGTATTTTAGCGATATATTCGCCCAATGAGCTTTGTTAAAAAAAATAAAGTTCATTGTCAATATAGAATTGAATATGGTATGGATTACATACTTTTCGAAGGCATCATATTGAACATAGGACCTAAGGAAGCTGTAACTACTCGTTCCACATATTCGATTTTCTCAAAAAAGTAAAAGCCTTGCATAATATTCACTCGGTAATTGTCTCTACAGTAGAGAAACCTTTGTTGGATAGAATTCTGGAAGAGCTTTCGACCGGTTATATAATAGTCTTACAGTGATAGATGTTCGTCAAGGCGTGGAAGGAAGGTTAAGAACAACATTCCAGTATGAGTTTAACCCTTCCGAGACGGGTTCATTTCGAACAATAATTACAAATTTCTTAGCTTTTCAAAAATGATTGAGATGTTAATCCACTTGAATTTATTTATGTACCAATCTTCTTCTTTGTAGCAATCGAAGGACTATATATAGGACGATAACAAAGCGCTTGCTTCGAAAAAACGAGAAAAAAATCCGAATTCTCCTGTGCTAGATGACGTGAAATTTAATGACGTTTTAAAACGTCACCGGTCCCGAAAGGGTTAAGCAATTATAATCGTGTAACATGTGACATAATCATATCTCTTCTTAATATAAGTCATTGGATTGATATTTGACCAAGACACTTGAGTATGCCGACAACGTTGACATGGACGTTTTTATGTCACTCCCCCCACCCCCCCCCCTCCAAATGTCCACTGGGATGGACAGTACATTGTCATAGTTATCTGTCAGCTAATAAGTAGAGGACAGTTTTATAAAGTAGTTGAACTAACAGATGAGCACTTAGACTACAGATATCAGTTCTTGAATTAGAAAAATGATTTAAAGCATTAGAGAACGCAAAAATATGAAAACTACATTCACGCTTACAAAAGTTCTCAATGCTGTCTTCTAAATATCTCAACTGAAGACTTCACAAAACAGAATTCTTTTTAATTGATCGACAGCTCTTAGAGTGCGCTACACACAGCATAAAGTTGGTTTTGAATCAAACATTTCAATCTTTCTTGAAGATCATTTTATAAATGTCCATCCCAGTGGACATTGGGGGGTAAAGGGTTAATATCAATTGATGAAAGTCAATTAAGCAGTATTTTAAAGCGTATTAATATCTCATCACTTATTTCATTTTCACTTGATACAAAAGAACTTAATGAATACGATCATCATATGACAGCAGTATATATTACATCTATTTTCATACGAGCAAAATTGGATAAACTCATGTTAAATACCCCAAGAGATCGACTAAAAGACATTGAATGGCCTGATAATTATACGATTAAACATTTAGAAATTCGAACATTCTTAGATTCTTATCAGTTAAATATCATTCTTTGTCGATTGCCACAATTGAAAACATTGATTATCGATTCTTATTCTATAAATTATATTCGCAAGACGAATCTTGTATTTTATACACAATTAACATCTTTATCATTAAGAAATATAGATATGACGGTTAACGATGTCTCACTTATTCTTCGATTAACACCTTCATTAACTTATCTACAATTAATTGGAATTGTAAAGATCTTGGATGGTCATTGGTGGAAACAATTCATTCAAGCAAATTTACCTTTATTGAAAAACTTTGAGTTTTATTTCACTCAATATCATAATGATAAGACGAATTATCCTAATATTGAATCAATTATTGAATCATTTCAAACTTCATTTTGGCTTGAAGAGAAAAAATGGTTTGTAATTTGTGAATATAATATCAATTTATCGGAAAAAATTATACTTTATTCTGTATCAATGAATATGCCTTTACAGAATTCAATATTCGAATCAACAAAACTTTCAATATCAACATGTGATGTTAAATCTAATAAGAATTTATCGATAGTTGTTAGAAACAACAAAAGTGCATTCAATTTTGCTCAATTGACGTTTAATGATATCGAACAACAGGTATCAATTTGTTAGAATTTACTTTACATCTTTCAAAGATTTTTTTCAAATTATAAAAGATTCGAACTTGTTTTTTATTGATAAACAGAATTCAGCATAAAGATTTCTTTTGTTTTAATGAATTTTTAATATAGAATAGTTAATTTATTTTCTCGAACAACTGTGATATAGTATTAATATTTATTCAAACACATAAATCACTATAGAATAAGAAAAGTATTTTAGTATTTTAATGATAGGAGTTCTTTATGAGATTTTAATTCAGTTTTTTCTTCGGATTTTTAGCGACAGATAACAACAAATCATTCTTTACTTCATACAAAGACGATTCTTGCAGTTCTATTTAGTGCTGATCGATCTATTAATTGGATTCCATTCATTTCGATATTTATCAGTCTGTTAACAATCACACGTATTACATTAGGAGGAATCATAATTATGAAGGCTAATTCTGATATAATTGCTGACATTAAAATTTTACTTCAACAAGCATGTAATTGTTCTTTATTTATCATATCTGTCAAACCATTGGTGTCAACTACTGAAAAATGGTTATTAACTGCAAATGGTATTTGTTCAATGATACCTATTCTTATTCAAAGTTTAAGAGTTCCAATCAGAGATATAAATAAAGTTACAATCATTCTTGAACAATTGAAACATTTATCGAGTGTTAATTTTCTCTTTCAATATGAACCATGTATGGATCAATTTCATGATTGGTTTCAATCAAAAAAACAATCTTTTACATATCAAATAGAATTATATATGTTGTATGTGTGGTTTAAACACAACAACAATAATTCATCAAATGAATTAGAAGTTAACAATAAACGAATAAAATTCTCGGATGATCATGATCATAAACAAATTTTACAATAGTTTTTTGTCATTGTATCCAAGAATAGTATATTCATTTTATCTATATATATAAAAAAGAATGTTTGTCTGTTCACTCATAACTCAATCTCGGTAAAAGCTAGTGTCACCAAATTTTCCACAATACTTCTCTAGGTCTTGAGGAAGGTCATAGGGTCGTTTTCGTCTCAAAAGTTTCAACTGAAGGGGCGTTTTCCTCGCCTATTGTTGGATTTACTGCAGTAAATGTCTTTTCCAGAGGATTTGTGCATATGATTGTTTCTATCTATATATGTATATATAAAGAAGAAGTTGTGTCTGTCTGTTTGTTTGTTTTTATGCATTTGGATGCTGCACGAGCTAGCGGTGCTAAACTTTTCATAACATCCTCTTAGATCTCGAGGAAGATCTCGAGGGAATCAGGATGACTGGTGAGATGGTTGGGCTGAAATTTCACACAAATTATAGCACATTGCAATTTTTTCCAATCTTTCATAAGTTTCGGAGCATTTGATGCCATTGTTAGAATATTCACCCCTTAGTGTCAGCTTTTTTGCACTGCGTATTGATATAAAGTATGGTAATACGCTAGTGTCCTGCGAGAACAATTTTTTTCCTAAGTTACCCATTCCCATTTATATTTAGGGAATGGGAACATGGGAATGGGAACGAAACTAAAAATAGCCATTTCCTAAATCTTGTCTATCTTATTTCAATACACATAAACATTCCTATCTGATAACCCAGGTCGAACGAGTTGGACCGTAAACGGTAGTATACGGATAAAAAACGGTATCTATACGGATATCCGACTTTTTTCGTATACTGATAGCAGTTAACGGTATAGATACGGATATTTTTCGCAACGTTTACGGACCGTAATACGGAGTACCGGAATCTGTCCGATAACGGTACTCGGATTGCGTCCCGTTTCTAGACGTTTTTTGAAAACCTACTTAATATTCTTATTTTAGATTATTATTCTTATTCAATTATGGAACGGTAAGTCTTTTTAAGAAATTCTTTTTATTTATTTATTTATTTTAGGCTATTTTTCTTATTAAATTATGGAACAACAAGTATTTTAAATTATTTTTGTTTTTTTATCTATTTTAGATTAGCATTATTATTCAATTATTGAACAGTAAGTATTTTTAATCACTTTATTTCGTTTTTATTTATTTTAGATTAGCTTTCTTATACAATGAGTCTTATTCACAATTGGCTTCGTGGTTAAACTCTTTGATTGTTACTTTGATTTGATGAGATTTTCTCTTTGATCCGTGGCCAACAACGAAACATGAATAAGGCTCATTGTTGAATAGTAAGTATTTTAAATTATTTCTTTTTTTTATCTATTTTAGGTGAGTAATCTTATACAATTGTTGAACAGTAAGTATTTTTAATTATTTCTCTTTTTTATCTGGTTTAGATTACTTTTCTTATTGAATAATGGAACAATAAGTATTTTAAGTCGATTCATTTTTTTAATTTATTTTAGGTTATTATTCTTACAATGCCGTATATATGGGTGTGACCAACGGTAATGTTTGCCATTAATGTTTTCTTTTATTGTAGGGATACAGCATATTATTATTCGGGTCATACGATAGAGGATCACAGATGACCCTCAATTGGCCTGAACAACACTATGCTTTATTGGTACAATAGTGGAGGAAATTTTCACTACTATCGTAACAATAAAGTATAGCATTATTTGGGCCCATTCAGGGTTATCTATGATAGTCTATCATATGACCCGAATAATAGTATGTTGTATCCCTACAATGAAAAAAAACATTAATGGGATACCTTACCGTTGATCACGACTATATATATATATATGTATATATATAACATATGAGAAAATAATAAAATAAATATGGCATGCATGATGCAGGCGATACTTGAGCTGGCTACAAAAACCTAGTAGGATCTCGTCGGATCCGAGCTTAAGATTATTCGTCCTGGATATTGCTAATGAAATAGATGATTTTGAATCAAATAATTGTCGAGATAAAATACTCTGAGTAGTGCGAACGGATATAAATTGGCCTGTTTTCGGCCATGAAACGGTCTCAATACGGTACAAAACACACTACCGTATCATATCCGATAATTCTCAAAAAAACACCAAATACGGAAAGTTTACGGAACGGGCACGTTACGGTCCGTAATTCTGTGCCCGATAATACGGTTCGATACGGACCAAAAACGGACCGAATGGACACCGTATTATACCGTAAATACGCCGTTTTTAAAACGTTTACGGTACGTTTTCATACCGTAAACTTAGCCGTTTTCATCGACCTGGGAAGTGTTTATTTTTAATAAATTTTCTTATTCAAATACAATTAACAAAAAAATAACAAATGTATATCGATAAAAATAGACCATTATTTTATTCTTAACTATATTGTAGTTCAATCATCACAGATGTAATTTTCTGTTTCATAATCATCGTCTAAATTGACACCATCAAGACTATCTTGTGATTCATCATCAGAATCATCTTCTTGTGGTAAATCCACATCATCACCTTTATCTATTGAATACTTTCTTTTTTTCATCGGTGTGGTTGATGTACTAATATTTTTTCTTTTGTTTTGCTTGTTCAACAGATGGTGAAAACAATTCTATTAACAATGATAAGTTTCGACGAACGAATAGTAATTGGTTTACTCTACTTGTTTGTAAACGTGTACGACGATTTGTTATTGTATTTCCACTA
>JAJEKB010018175.1:0-11930 GCA_022393335.1 Macrotrachela quadricornifera
TCCAATTTTAGCATATTTTATGCTAAATTTACTTAATCCTATTTAGGATAGTTCTAACCCTAACTACATTCAAACCTAGGGTAATTAGGTATCAAAATGATCAGCTCGCCGAGCTCTACAAAACCTGAAATTTTCAGCTAATTCTGAGAAAGTCATGTATAAAGTGATATGCTTTCCATGGATTCGCCCATATTCATACATCTGACATTACAAAATTGCTCAAATTCAGTTTTTTTATGGCTCACATACTACTGCCAAATCGTATCTAAATTATTGCTGTTTCTGATATCTTCATTGCTCAAATAAATACAAGCTGTTTTTATCTAGAGTCGACGATGAAATAAGAATATATTTCAACCAACTAAAGTCAAAAATAAACAATATTAAACATAAACGAATTTCATTTGATGCCGCAGAAAATTTCGTTTTCGTTTAACTTCGAAGGAGAACGAAATGCTGTTCATTTAAATGACACTTTTTGATCGATATGAAGTGGATGATTACTGATTCGCCTTAACGCATTTTAATACAATATTACTGGAGCGTGTGGGCGTGTTCATTGGTTTCGATGTTAATGCATTTTAATACATTAAAAGTACGGTGAAACAAATGAAAACAAGAAGGAACACTCAGAATCACTAATTATTGAAAACATCAGGCATTCATCATTATCTCTTTTTAGGGAGCAAGAAAATAACGATAGAAGAATGATATGCAAATGAATACATGTTCCAAATTGACAAATGGGTTTAAAATAAAAGAATATAGTATGCAAGATTTCTCGTAGTGATTAGATTATTAAATAGTAATATGGCATATTATATTATGCCAACTTTCGTCAAATCAATTATTAGATTGCGTTTATCGAATAGTTAGACCTTTCTATACTATATTGATAATATTAAAATTTATTCGTTTGAAAAACAAATGACTTGAAAGACGTGACATTAATAACACTTGACCTACTTATTTATTCAATCCTTCTTTTTTTCGTTATTCTTTCTGTTCTGTGTTTTTATTTTTATTCTTAATATCTCTTTTTCATTTTATAAATAAAAGAAAACAGAAACTTTATCGAAGCACTCACTTAATTTTTGAAACTTAAAGACATCGCTTCACTTTCATTCGATATAGAATTCAATTTTGCATGGAATGGTCAGTATGCTGGATGTGAAGGTCAGTGAGTCACAAGAAACCATGACGCATTTCCACTTTGCTAAAGAGTCTCATCAGATGGTTCGAAGATTACAAATAGTATACCTAATCTACAGTTTTCGACGATATTAGAATCGTTATAGACGATATCCGTGCAATAGCGGTGACTTTTCAGAGAATAATTTCAATGGTACGCCTATGCAATAAAAAATAATTAATTAAGTATTTTGCGTCCACGAGCAGTTTTTAGAAACTCTCTCATGTTTCATATAAATGTTAGATTTAATTGATTGAGATGTATTTTTGTAGATGACTGTTTGTATAGTTCTATGCAAAAAATATCAAAGATGACTTTCTTTTGTATCATTTAATTACTAATTCACCCTAATTTATACTAGTTAGTGATACTCCAATGCAAAAAGTAAATTTTCCTAATGTCATAATAAGTCGAAAACGTTTGTGAAATACATTGATGGATTGTCCGGATTGGTATTGATATTCCTTATCACTGCATATCCATTTTTGACAAAAAGTCCAATTTTCATCCATATGTAACCATTCATTCTAAAAAGTGTCACAATGACGATGGTTTGAGGTAACCAGGGCTGCCAAACCTCCTGGTTTAGCCAGGAGTCTCCTGGTTTTTTGACTTTTCTCCTGGTTAAAAAATCTCCTGGTACCAGGAGCTGGTTTTTGAGATTTTCTCCTGGTTTCTCCTGGTTTTCTGAATTTTGTGTTACTTCAGACTTTTAGCGACATTTTGAATCAATAAAATGATATAAACAAAAAAAGAAAAGAACGAAAAGAACTGAAGTATAACACTATTGGATAAATGCAATAACCAATATGAAAACGTGTTAATCTTGTTGTTAATTATATGATAAAACTAAAGAATTATTCAACTTTTTCAAATGAATTTTGCTTGAGGAACTTCTATATTGTAGATAAAACAGAATAACATCTTAAATATTTAGCAATATGTCTTCATTGCACGAAGATGAAATTATTGAAATAGAGAATTCATCAAAAGAAAATATCGCGCCACAAACTGAATCTAGTTCACTAAAAACTAATTTAAAATTTAAAACTTCATCATCACTACCATCTAGTACAGTACCTAAACGTTATCCATCAAAATTTAAAAAGGAATGGTCATCTGATCAAAAATATTCTTTTTTAAAAGAGTGCAAAAATGATTCAACAAAAGTGTTGTATTATTTGTAATATTCAATTTTCAATTCAAAATAGTGGAATAACCGATGTAAATAATCATATGAAAACCAAAAAACATCAACAGTGTCTTAAATCTGCTGAATTAAATAAATGTAGTATTTTCTTTCTCATTTTAGCAAAAAAAATCTTCCTATCATGTTGTATTTCTATTTTGTAGCAAAAACAATATATTCAATATTTAATTCAACTACATCAGAACTTGATCGAGTATCTGCTATTGAAGGAGCTCTTGTATTCCACTGTGTAAAGCACTCTCTTAGTTATCTATCACAATCATGCACCACTAAATTAACAAAAAAATGTTTTTCAGATTCTCTTTTAGCAAAAAGTATTACTTGTAGTAAAACAAAAGTACGATTTTTTTTGTCTTTCGATAATGTTTTTTTATTTAGTATTTAGGCTCGTGAAATAGCTTGTAATGTATTGGCACCGGCGTTTACAAAGTATTTAATAAAAGAACTTCAAAGTGTTGCTTATTTTTCAATTTGTTATGATGCGTCAAATAAAAAAAATGAAAAAATGTTGCCTATAGTAGCTCAATACTTTTCTGATTTTGGCATCAAACATGGAATTATTGAATTTATCGAACAACAAGATGAATCAGCTGATGGATTATTTTCTAATATTAAATATGTATTAAAATCTTATGAATTAGAATTAGAAAAACTTAGTTCACTTGGATCTGATAATACAAATGTAAATGTTGGCAAAAAACATAGTGTTTTTTCATTATTTAATGAATTAATACCACTTTTAATACAGGGTAAAATCTCTTATATCTTTAATATTTATAAATATCTTTTGTATTGTTTCACTGGTAGGTAATTGTTATTGTCACATCCTTCACAACTCAGTTAAACATGGACATGGTCATTTATTATTTGATATAGAAGCTGCTATTTTAAAAATTTATTCACATTTTTGTCGATCATCTGTTCGTTCACAAGAATTAATAAAATATTTCGAATTTATTGATCAAGAACAGAAGGTAAGCAAATCTATCTAATCTGATTTATCTACTAAAACTATAAGTCCTCTTTACTATTCTATCTAATATCATTGCATTCTTCATTCAGGTTATACTTCAACATATTCGTACACGTTGGCTCAGTTTGTTATTATCCATCGAACGTTTAATTTCTATTTATCCAGTAGTAAAGAGTTACTTCTTGAATCTCAAAGATGGACAATGTCCAAATATATTACTCGAATTTTTCACGTCTTTTAAAGGTAAACATTGTGCGATATTAACAATATGTTTTAATTTCTGAATTTTTGTACAGGTGAATGTACATTATTCTTTTTGAAGAATGTATTATCAGAAGTACAAGAAGCTAATATATTGTTGCAAAAACATTATATAACTGGTGTAAATTTATACAGCATAATTAAAGATTTACTTTATAAATTAAATAATCGTTTACGTGATGATTATTTTGGTGCCAAAGTGATGGAATTATTAGAGAAACATCAGAATTTAAATGAAGTTAATGATTTAAAAAAAGCATTTAGACTATTCATCCATGAAATAATTATATACGTTGAAGGTTATTTTGAAGGTCGTGCTTTATTTTATGAATCAATTTCAATTTTTGGCGAAGTTGATATTGAAAAGATTGAATGGAAAAATATTGAACGTTGTGCTTCGTATATTGATGATAAAAAGATCGATAAAGATCTTTTATACAATGATTTTAATCATTTGAAATCTAAGTTTGTTCGACTTAAGGACAAGTTCGGTGGTATTGATAAACAAGTACGAGAATTTATTTCATCAAATTTAAGTTTGTACAAGCAAGGCGGTACAACCTTAAATGATGAAGCTAAATTATGCAGTGGTAGTGAATGTGATCTTGAAGCTGAATCTGCTAGCGATGATGAAGATATTCGATATCACAAAAATCTTAGAAAAAATATAAATATAAGGTGTGACTATTTATGGGCTTATCTTCTTCGTGGTGAAGAAGTTCCTGATTTCAAAAAACTAGTTCAATTTGTTTTTTCTATTCCAGCTTCAAATGCTTTTTGTGAAACAGTATTTAGTCATATGAACTACTTATGGAATAATAATCGAAATAGTATGAAGCACGATCTTATTAGTGCAGAATTGAAAATTAAAATAAATACTCAATATAACTGTTCAGAGTTTTATGATTATCTCCTTAATAATCAAGATCTACTAAAACAAATCCGATCATCAGAAAAATATACACATATTGCTAAAATACCACGAACAATATAAATGTGTCATAGATTATTTTTTATGGGTATGCTCGTATCTATAATTAACTTGATAAGTAAATGGTAGTTTTTGTTTTTTTGTACACTTTATGATTGATTTCGAAATAAATGATGAAATAAAACAATTATCTTTATTTTTTATCGTATATAATATAATATTAGATAGCAAAATGTACTAAATTAACTTGTTAGAGGAAAGTTTTAACCCCTTGCATCAAAGAAAGGTTCATTTTTTCGAAAAAAAGACAAAAAAGAGTGTCCTAATTTTAATAAAAACCTCCTGGTTTATTCTCCTGGTTTCAAACAAGAATCTCCTGGTCAACTCCTGGTTTTTTTTTAATGAACTCCTGGTTTTCTAAATTTAGATTTGGCAGCCCTGGAGGTAACCAATGCGCTCAGCGCAGTGTTTCTGTTCGTATTGACATCAAATATTGAATTATAAACGGATAGCAACAGATGATTTATTCCCAATCGCTAAAGAGAAGCCACTAGATTTTTATAATTATTTTTGGGACAATTTTAAAAAAGAAAAGAACGGTGGAGTGGGACGCCTCTTCACGACTAAGAGCGGTTGAGAAGCTGTTAATAAGGCATGAAACGCTTCTGATTAAATCGATTAATTCTTTACAAAAATAAACAAATACTTAAATTACTCCCATTTATCTTGATATGGTCCTATTGAAACAAAATGGATAGTTAGAAAAAATCGCAGCCATGACATCATGAATCACCGGCATAAAATTTAACCTTGTTAGAATTCTCTTTTAATCCTTGTTTCTCTTTTTATCGGTTCTTTCATATAAGCACTCCGTAATGTTGTATTCTAAATAAAAGTTTAAACAAAAAATATTATGAAGTGATAGCAAGTCTAGATATAGGTAAACAACTCTTCTATTCAAGTGAACATTCAAAACAATGTTTTCGAAGATTGAAAAAGCGCACATTTTTCCGATTTTAATCTCCGTTAGTTTTCCTACGCTAATCAACGTGTTGACATTCGATCGATTTTAAATACCTACAATTATACGATTTTTCCGATGTTATTGCCGCTAACTTATCTATGCATATCGCAGACACATTTACCTCTTATCTTTCTAACTTTCTGGCCTGGAAATCATCTTTTATAGCTCAGTAGTGATTATATATCACTTAGAAAATCATTCTTTGACGAGATAAACTTCAACCAAAGTTTTCAGAAAAATTATTTTGTTAGAAAATATTTTCCATCGCACATCAATCAACACAATTTTACGCGTTGATTCCAAATATCGCGTTGATTTTTCGCTAAGATGCTATTTTAAGGGCAAAAGAAAAAAACATTAGGTCGAAATCATGAATTTTCGAAGATCCAATGTCCAGCCTATGGGCGCTGATACGATACGGCACACATAGTCAACGATAAACTAATATGGAGGTATACAATCAATAAGAACTTGAAATTAATCAGATGAAAACTGTTTCTAACGTTTGAAAAATACGAGATGACTTATGGTAAGATTTGAAGTATGATTACAGCGCACTCTATCGTTTACTAAAATTTTTCAAAAGACGTTCAATAAATATATATTAACTAAAAAAAAAAATATTAACTAAAATTTTCATAATATTTCTCATTATAATTTATTGAAGCTGATTATAGATTTGTCCGGTCGTTTCCAAGCATCAGAAAGACATAATGGCAAATATATGTCATTTTATTTCTAGTAAGGAAGTTAGGTGAAAAATTTGTGTTAACCGGTATTGAATGGCATCTTCCACCGATAAAAATAGTCGATTATCGACATCAAAAAATGATTCACCAGGAATTCGAAAAACTCATAGTCGTCATACGTGGGTAAATCTTATTGACATTTATCTAAATATTTTTTGATTAAAAACGAAAAATATAAAATATTTTTAGAAATTACAAAGTATCAGTCATGGTAAAGGACAACCAGTACCACGAAAAGCTGTACAATATGTTCAAGATGAAGTATCTAAAAGAAAAGAAAAATTTCATTGTATATTATTATTTAATAATATTTTGAACTTTTTTAATAAGAATTTATTTTTGTAGTTTCTAAACAAGAAATTGAATCACTTTGTACAATATTTCGTCATTTAACTAAAGGTGGTGATAAAGGTAAGATTCATTCTTTATTTCTTTTCAATATCTATGTATTTCAGATAAAATTGATCGAAATCGTTTTCGTGATATTCTAAATAATACATTCGATATGACAGATGATATTTTGATGGATCGAGGTGATGAAATTTAAAAAAAACTAATTTTCAATAATTTTTTTTTTGTTAACATCAGTTTTCAAAGCATTCGATCGAGATAATGATGGACAAGTAAATATGCTTGAATGGGTTATTGGACTTAATACATATTTACGTGGAACATTAGATGAAAAAATTGCATGTAAATTTGAAAAAAAAAAATAAAAAATTTGAAAATTTAAAATATATTTTTGTTTTTTATTTTTCAGTTGCTTTCAATTGTTATTCTCTCAAAGGTGAAAAACATATAACCCGTGAAGAAATTTTTCAACTATTAAGAAGTAGTGTGCTTAAAGTATGTTAATATTTCAATTTAATAAAATAAAAAATTTTTTCTTTCTTAAATAGCAAGCTGGTGATGAAGATCTAGATGAAAATATAAAAGAATTAGTTGAAATAACATTAAAAAAAATGGATAAAGATCATGATAATCGTTTAGGTGATAATGATTTTTCACAATCTGTACATGAAGATCCAGTATTACTTTCATGTTTTGGACAAGTATTTGCTAATTCTCGAGTAAAAACGTTTTTTTTCCATAGAAATAACAATAAAATAATTTTATTTTTTATTTAATATATTTAGAGAAAATCTGATTTTGAACATATACTTGAACAAATGTCCGAACAAGTTGTTTTTGGTCAATCATTTACACAACAACAACTAGAAACTATCTTTAATTATTAATAAATTTATATTTTTTTAAAATTTGTTTTATTTTTCAATTCTCCTCAAATAAACCATGACAATTAAAGATGCGAAAAAAAAAATTTTATAATATCAATAATAAAGAAAAAGTAAGAATATTTACATTTAATTTGTATAAAATTTTAAATATAATTTTAATCGATTACTTAAAAAAAATGTATTTATTTGATCATATGATTTGAGATTCGAAAGAATTGTTGAACGACATAAACTTTTCAATGTACTTGCTAAAAAGAAAAAAAAAGAAATATTAAAATTTTATACAAAAAAAATTTGAAAACTTACGTCCATAAAGTTGTAAAATTCGAACTCGTTTTGTTGCACCATAAACATCAATAAATGCCCAAAATTTTGTATATTCATTTATTGATTTATTATGTATTAGCCAAGTTCGTTGACGTTTTTTTGGTGGTAATATTATTTCATCCTTATCTATTGATGATGATTCAATTTTTAAAATTGCAAAAGGTCCATAATCAAATCCATTTAATATACAATGCATATGAATTGATTTTTGTTTAAATGCATAAACAACACCAATTCGACTACCTATACTAGTCGGATATGTATTAATTATATCAGTATTTTGTTTTCGTACAGGTTCAATTGATTGTCGAGGTATAGAAGCAAATGGTGTATGAATATAATCATCAAAACTACCAATATTAAACAATGGTCGATCTAATTAAAAAAAATTTATTTTTAATTTATACAAAAAATAATATTTACATAAACCACATGTACATGCACATTGAGTAACTGGTCTATTTGGTACTAAAATAAATATAATAGATATATGTAAATTTTTCATTCTTTTTTTTTGTTTATTTCAACCTGGTATATGAATAATAGAATCATAAACAACTTGTTCATTACATTGATCAAGAATTTCATTAGGTGGAAGAAGTGTAAAACCAATTTTAATATGACCAGTCCATCTATCTGTAATTTCTTCAATTTCAACAATAAATAATTCACCAGGATATAATGGTCGTTCAGAAAATGTCATTGCATGTGTAAATGAATTAAATCGTGTAGCAACAACATATTGTTCATCGAAAGATATATTTTTTCCATGTAATTGATGAAAACGCATGATTTTTCATTTAACAAAAAAAACTTTCTAAAAGATTAATTAATTAATAGAGAAAAAATAAAATAAAATGATTGATTCAAAATATAAACCAATAGAAATCAATGATATAAATAATGTCATTGACAGTAGCGATTAAATAATCATAAAAAAAAAATTTTTGTTTCTCTCTCTCAAATCATGGATAAGAAAAAAAAATGCGTTGATTTTAGAAAAAAAAGCGTTTATTTATAAGTATATATTGGTGTTTTTTGCTGTGCTTCATTGCACATTGATCTTATTTTAGATAGATTCAATATAAATTTATATTTCATTTTTTATAATGTTTGTTAAAAATAAATATTTGTATTTATTATTCTTAATTTGTTTATTTGAACAATATATATGTGATCAAGATGAACGAATAGATGCATTAGAAAAACGTATTAAAGATTTAGAAACACGGTAAAAATGAAATCAATTGAAAGAAGTTCTTTTTTTTTTATTTTAAAATTTTTTTTTTTTAGAAAACAACAATATCCAGAAGTCAAATTTTTAACGTATAAAGATCGTCAAAGAATTTTAGTATGTGAAAATTTTTCATTGAATTTTTAATTGTTTTTTTTTTAGGTTACTGGTGGAGCTGGGTAAAACTTCAATTTTGTTTTTGAAAAAAAAAACGTTCGATTTTTATCAATAGTTTTGTTGGTTCACATCTTGTTGATCGTTTAATGCTTCAAGGTCATGAAGTTATTGTTGCTGATAATTTTTTTACTGGTCGAAAACGAAATATTGAACATTGGATAGGTCATGAAAATTTTGAATTAATTAATCATGATATTGTCAATCCACTTTTTATTGAAGGTAAATGAAAAGATTATTTAAAAAAAATCTCCTTTTCTTTTTTATCTTTAGTTGATCAAATATACCATTTAGCTTCACCTGCATCACCACCACATTATATGTATAATCCAGTTAAAACAATTAAAGTTAATTCTATTGGAACTATTAATATGCTTGGTAAATAAAACTAAATAAATAAAAGATTTTATTTTATTTTATTTATTTTTCATTAAAGGTTTAGCACGTCGTGTTCGTGCTCGACTATTATTTGCTTCAACAAGTGAAGTTTATGGTGATCCAGAAGTACATCCACAAAAAGAAACTTATTTTGGTAATGTTAATTCATTTGGACCACGAGCTTGTTATGATGAATCAAAACGAGTTGCTGAAGCTATGTGTTATGCATATGCTCAACAGGTTTAATTATTTAATAAAATTATCTAATCTTAGGGTTTTTTTTTCTGTTTAGGAAGGTATTTCAATTCGAATAGCTCGAATATTTAATACATATGGTCCACGTATGCATATGAATGATGGACGTGTTGTTAGTAATTTTGTTTTACAAGCATTACAAAATGAATCTATTACTGTAAAATTTATTATTAAGATAAAAAAAAATAAATAAATAAAATATTTTCTTTTTTTTGTTAGATTTATGGAAATGGAAAACAAACACGTTCATTTCAATATGTTAGTGATCTTGTTGATGGTCTTATTGCATTAATGAATAGCAATTATTCAATGCCAATGAATTTGGGTAATCCAGATGAATATACAATTGAAGAATTTGCTTTAAAAATAAAAAATCTTGTTGGTAAGTTTTTTATAAAATTTCGAGTATTTAAGATGATGTTTTTCTTTATAAGATATATGATAATTAAAGATAAGGAATCAAATAGAATTTTCTTTTTAAAAGAATCTTTAGACAAGAAAAAATGTATAGATTTTTGTATTTATTCGTTTTTTATTGTATTAATCATACTTTTCTGATTTTTTTTTGAGCTTATTTAAGTCGTCGGATTTATTTTGTATAAACTTTGTTAGTGTAAAAATTTTATGGAAGAGAAAAAAAAATGAATTTTTAAACAAAATAATTTGTGATAAAAATTTGATATGTTTCTTTTTTAAGTTCGCAGAATAATGAATTGGTGTTAACCGTTAAATGAAGAAGACATTTTATGAAAGAATGCATTTGTTAACAACGATTAGCATTGAGTTTATCGGGTTGAAATAGTGTATCTTCACCAAAATATGGGAAAATATCATTGTTATAGATATTAGATATCAGTCTATCGTAATTGTCCAATAGCAGATCCAAAAATATCAGTTAAGAGATCGTAATCGTGGACAATAAACGGTTTTCGAAGCCTATTTGAAATAGTGCAACTTCTTTTTTCTTTATTTCTGATAAGAAAAAAAATTTGTGACATTAAGGAAGTATTCTTATTTTTTTGTATCCAGGCATATACGGAGTTCGAACGTTCAGATTCGGACGGACTCAATGGTATATCCCATTTTTTGTTATACTTGAAAACTATAATACTCATTGGAAACAGACGATATTAGGTTTTGTTTAGCTCATTTTTATCTGTAAGATCGAATAATTAAAACTTTTACTATATGAATCGGAGCTCGATGCGTGCCTATTTATATGACTATTAATAAAATATTTATTTATCTTAGATTCAAAATCTCCATTGGAATATAAAGATGCAGTAATTGATGATCCAAAACAACGTCGACCTGACATAACATTAGCTAAAACATGGCTTAATTGGGCACCACGAGTAAATTTTATATTTATATCAAAAATAATTTCATTTTGTTTGTTTTCGAAGGTTTTACTTTATGAAGGTCTTAATAAAACTATTGAATATTTTCGTAATGAACTTCATGTTAAACATCATAGTGAACGTAATATTTATTTTCCTAATGAATGGTTACATTCCTCGGATATAAATACAATTATTTCCACAAAACACAGTGAACTTTAATAATTTATTTTTCTTGTTTTTATTTTTTCTTTTAGTTTTGAATCTCTTTTGTGATATGAATAAAAATATTTTATTGATTTTTTTTTCCTTAATTATTATTATAATTCTAAGTATTTACTTATTACAGATGATATGTATTGCATTCAATGGCTTTTGCCGTTATTTCTTTTACCACATCCGATTTTACCAAGTATTCATCATTATTTATTTTTGGTGCTTCATTTGCTCAATTTTTTAATAGAAAAACGTCCTTGTACAATATGTTTACTTGTTTTTTTTACTGCAACTATATTATTTTGTTATAATTCTTGGGAACAGTGCTTATTTTGGCCAATATGTATATAATTATGAAAAAAAGAATATATTATTTTATATAAAAAAACAATCAATAATTATTTAATTAATATGAATTAAATACTGAA
>JAJEKB010018176.1:0-52723 GCA_022393335.1 Macrotrachela quadricornifera
GCGTTTACTTTCCATTGATTGTTTTTGACTTTAATTGATTTTTTTTCGCGAAAAAATGTCGTTTTTGCTGTCGAGGATTTACTTTCCGTTGATTGTTTGATAAATGAGTAATGAGTGAATGAATGTTTATTTTGATAATCAATATCTATTCAGAGCAAAATTACAATAAATATATAGATAACAACAAAAAGTTTCAACAAATATTGAATAAATAAGAAAAAGATAGAGATTTACTTTTTTGGTCCACGTTGAAAATATCTTAAGCCAGCTGCTTTTAAGAATGCTGGAATATCAATACAACCTTCATCATAACGTTGCCATAATTTCATTAAGCATTCATCTGAAATAATATTGTTTTTGCGACGTTTTGGAGTTGGAGCACCCAGGTCGTCTTGTAATCTCACAATCGAGGCTAAAGCTTGTTCTTTTTGTAATAAATTAATTATAACGTATATATTTGGATGTGCAGAATTAACATGTTTTTTTAATCGATTATGTCGATCTTCCAAATAATTAATTGTTCGAGGTGTAATATTACGATAATGATCATACATATGCGGTAAAAATCGACTGAATGGTCCAGACGTATGGTGATAATAATCAAGAAATTTTTAAACACCTGGATAATTAGGTTTATTATGCATTAAATATTGTAAACCCCACATCATCTTTGTATGCTGTTTTTAAACCAATATCAACAAATTTACGATATAAAGCTTGACCATAGTGAAATAAATAACCGCGAACGGTAACAGTTGGATAATGTTTATTAAATACATTAGTAACACCTAATTAGAAATCAATGGTGATGGTGCGTAATATGATTAATAGTTGAAATTCCATCATTTTTCTGAATAGTACTGCAAATAAATTAAAATATATTTCTTCAGACTTTCCTCCAAGTAACGTGAAGACACATGGAGTAGATATTCCATCATAATAAGCATGAATAGAGTAAATCTGATAGAAGATAGATGGACACGTATAAAATGTGCCATTATTGTACCAATATTGTTGTTGCGATAAATAAGTGGTATTATTATAAGTCGAAAAAATAAGTGAACGCTTACCACCAGGTAACCTATCATATAACAAAAACCAATCACCTTGTGTTGTTTTGCAATAAACATCAGGTAATGGTAATGGAAATTGTTCAACTGTTCGAGGAACTGATAGACGAGTCTTGTGACATTGTCTTTGTAAACTATTTTTTAATGTATTAATAGATGGTAAATTAATAATCAATTCATTGGATTTAATATTAATGGCATGATAAGTTTCTTCAACTATACGATCTATTGGTCCAGAATCTTCAATAGCTTTTCGTTTTAAATTTTTTCGCATTTCTAATATAACTTTACCAGTTTCATCAGGTAAATGCGTATGTTCATCACATACGACAACGGATAAATCTGAACAACTTGTTGTTGTTGCTGTACATTTAACACAAATCCAGTATTCGGAACCATTTTGATTTTTACGTTTGAAGCAATATCGATAACCGAGGTAATATAATTGTCTTTTACCATGCGTCGATTCAATAAATTCAGCAGACATCGTTTTGGTATGGAGAGAAAAAGTTCTGTTTCCCTAACTTCATATTTATTTTTACGAAATTATCCCAGTTAGCTATCATAACTTCGAAATCAATGAGCATTACTCATTTAAAACTAATAATTCAGTTAATCATTGTTTTATTACATTCATTCTTGGAATGACAACTCATTCACTCATTTCTCATTTATCAAACAATCAACGGAAAGTAAATCCTCGACAGCAAAAACGACATTTTTTCGCGAAAAAAAATCAATTAAAGTCAAAAATAATCAATGGAAAGTAAACGCGGAAAGTAAATCCTGTAATTCGAAAATAAAATCAATACGGCTGCTATAATAATAACAATTATTATTATACAGATGTCTAAAATGAAAAAAACTAATTATCTTTTATGACTATAGAAATAAAGAAAAAAAATTCATATACGTCCGCTTAGTTTTTTTTCTTATTAACTTTTTAGAAAGTTACTAACACTGTATAAACTCATTATATTTTTCATTTTTTTCATCAGTTTAATTATTTCATCTATCAGCAACAATTAAGATAAGATATAAAAAAAAGTATTTAAATTAACTTTTGAGTAATGAGAAATAGGGTATCAAAAAATGAATGATAATGGATGAGATTTACAGTCTTATATTACCTATTTATTATCTTGCTAAATAAATTTCTTTTTCCTTTTTTGTACTAATCTGCCTTAAAAATGAGCTTGTTAGGTGGCTATTTTTCTTAACCTAACACAGAGAAATTTCTACCTTATTGAAGCATGATACTTGTCGTGAAGGTCTCTTCATACAAAACATGTTATTTAACATGTATTGTATTACCTTAACCATGAGCACCGTCCCATTCATGTTCTCAACAAGAACAAAGTTTCTCTGTAAGTGCGCGCATATTCAATAATAAAACACATTTACTTTTTAATGGTTTTATTTTCTTTTTGTAAAAAATAACAAACATACATTATCTCATTACAATTTCTTTTTTATTTTACCAAGGTTATTTCTCCATTGTTGAAGATTAGGATGATTTGATGGTAATGAATGTTCTCCAATATTCACTGCACGTTTATAATACGAAAGTGCTTTTGAGTATTCACACATGTTGAAATACACCAAACCGATGTTATTGTAGGACATAGCCAAACTAGGATGATTTACAGGAAGTGATTGTTGTTGAATTTCAAGGGCTTTTTCATAAGACGTAAGTGCTTTCGAGTATTCACCCATGTCAAAATACACATTACCGATGTTGTTGTAGTCCGAAGCCATATCAGGATGATTTGCAGGAAGTGATTTTTTATCAATTTCAAGAGCCGTTTCATAATACGAAAGTGCTTTCGAGTATTCATCCATGTCAGAATACACATTACCGATGTTGTTGTAGTCCGAAGCCAAATCAGGATGATTTGCAGGAAGTGCTTTTTTATCGATTTCAAGGGCTTTTTCATGAGACGAAAGTGCTTTCAAGTATTCACCCATGCTGTCATACACATTACCGATGTTGTTGTAGGTCGAAGCCAAATCAGGATGATTTGCAGGAAGTGATTGTTGTCGAACTTGAAGGTCTTTTTCATAATACGAAAGTGCTTTCGAGTATTTACCCATACCGCGATACACCGCACCAATGTTGTTGTAGAGCTGACCCAAATCAGGATGATTGGAAGGAAGAATTTTTTTATAGATTTTGAATGATTTTTCGTAGAGAACAATTGCTTCTTGATATTCTCCTTGCATATATTTTATCCATACAAGTTCCTTATATATATTTCCTTTTTCTCTTTCATCGGTTATTTGCTTAAGAAGAACTTCATAAACTTCTTGAGCTTTTTTCGGTTGACCTATTTTGCGTAATAATAAGCCCAATCGAGCCCACCCTGTTGATCCTTCAGTTTCTTCTCGTATACGATCAGTAAGTATACGACGATCTTTATCATTATCACTGATAAGAAACAAATCCACTTGAAAGAGACGAGGATTACCATCGAGTTGCTTAATATCAGCAATACGAAATACTGTGTGCATGGAGAAGAGAATTTCATCTTCTTCTGAATAATAGCTAATACCTTTAATGGAAGCGAAAGGAGTTGATGGTATCGAAGGATTGATAGCCATGACGAAAAGGATACCCGCCAACTCAGGATTAGTAAGAGCTTTGTAGGCATATGGTACAGAAATTTGACGATGTTTACTGGTAGATAAAAAATTGTTAAAGGACATTAGACCACCTTTGTTATTCTTCAATTGATTAAAATCTGTTTTGGATAAGGCTTGACCACGGTAAACAGGGAAAGTTGTAGCATTGTGTTGAGAATGATGATCAAATTGTTCTTTATGTAATTGGTCGATCTGCCGATGTAAATCATTGATGAAAAATCCCATTTTAATCATAATATCTCCATTCATTGTTCGAAGGCCACGATTCAGCATTGGACATAGAAATGATTCACATGTGTACCACCAAATGGGAGTTTTTTTACGATAATTTTGTTTCAATTGTTTAATATTGATCAATTCTAGTTCATTATCAACAAAGGCAGCTTTATAGTAATTAATGAATTCTTTAAAATGATTTTCTTCAAATTTGATGGATAATAAGATTTCTTTGAAGATTTGTGTATACATAAAAGTTGGATCTAATTGATCCAACTTTGTATTCGATATATTACCACTTGTATTCATAATGCTAATGGAAATTAAATTTTGTTCACATTCTTGAGCTGCTTCTTTAAGAGCAAGACAAATCGGGATTATTTCTGTGAATACACCCCGAATTTTTGACCACTTTTTAGCCCATAGTTCATGGTATTCTTTATTACCACAAAAGATAAAAATTGAATCTATTTGGGACATATTGTCAATACGAGGTAAAATATGTTCACCAAGTGAGCCAGATATAATCATGCATACCTTCTCCTGGTTATTAGTTTCCAGAAATTGTATACATTCCTGTCCATCAGTAAATGTATAGACGCTATTTACTACATGGCGTAATTGTGCTACGGTGTTTTGGCAATCAGCGTTATGTTCTTCGTCAATATTTTTATCTAACCAAATGAGAAGAATATTTTGTACCGTTTTGATGTTAATTCGTTGACGTTCAATTCCGTCTTTCAATGTTATTCAAATATTTCATATGAGCGAATGGCTCACAAAACATGGGGGTGTCAATTTTTTTTAAAATATCTTTTTAGTTTTTCATAATTTCAAGTTAAATGTTTTTTTTTTCAGATGATTCAATCTTTAATGCTTTGCAAAATCTTGTATAAATCGATTGTCATAAGAGTAGAAGCAAATAAAAACTATTGGAATAAACTTGTCAATGGGTTACGGTCACATGCTCGCGGAGCATTTGCTCGTTTGACACATGCCTACGGACCACTTGCCCGCTACGGACAGTTGCCCGCAATGAATATTTGCCTGCAGGGGACATTTGCTTGCTGGATAGTTGCTCGCTTGACACTTGCTCGCAATGTATTCAGATATATGCTAACAAAAAAATTTTTCGTTCTTCTTTCTCTGATTCTTCTCAATATGATCGACATCCATTACATGTATAACATATGGTATTTTCCTTCTTTCCTTTCGTACTCTTATTAACTCATATATGTTTGGATTTTTCCTTTTCTGTATACCGCATATACTTGAATTTTTCTTTTGCGACATATAATATATGTTTAATATTTTCCCTTGACAAGTGCTTTACTTTCTTTCTCTACGTGGTATCTTTTTGGAATGTGTTATATATAGTGGAATTTTTCCAATCGTTTTACCTCGATCACTTGTTGGATGTTTTCTAAAGATGGGCGATGTTGCATCCTATATATAGATAATGTTTTCCATAAATAAACAACAGCGCAATATAAATAATTGGAAGTTCTTAGATTTATTAAAGAAAGAACAGTTCTTTGTAGAGGCTCAGATAGTTCAAACCAAATCGGGTGTCAGAAGACCGAAGAATTTGGTGACCGAACGACAGCAAAAACGAATATTGAGTATTTTAAACGAACCATCAACAATTAATCTTGAAAAAGTCTTGGCTTTAGCGAATAATGTTACGCTGAAGTCTGCCGAGTCCTTTTTTTATGTACCTATATAGTGATTTTATTGTGCACAAACTTTCGCGATGTGTTTCTAATCTTATTCTGTAGTTAATCTTCAATGATATATCAGTAAATAAAATGTGATATTATTTTCAAAACGTAGAAAAGCGGCTGATGTTTAACCTGTTTTGTCAGCGAGCAACTATACTCGGCGAGCATCTGTCTAGCGGGCAGAAGTCCGTTTTTAACGATGGAGTGCAAGTGTCCAGCGGGCACTAGTCCGACGGGCTAGTGCTCTATGGGCAAGTGCTCGGCAGGCATTTGTCCGGCGGGCGAGCGTTCTGCGGGCAAGTGTCCTAGATTCCTTGTCAATATGTCTTTCAAGGTACCATTGGCATTTCTCAAATATTGATTCGCCATTTTGTAGAGGTTTTGAAGTTTTATGTTTTTAGAATGATAAAGATTTATTATACAACGAAGTCTTGTAGCATCACAATCAGCATTGTGTTTTTTTTAAATTAGCAAAAATAACATATTTTACTATTTGATTTTTACATGTTGATGATACATTCATGTAAGTGGGTCAAAAATTATATTCTAGTGAAAAAATTTTTTCTCATTCAAAAGTCTCTAATTATACTATGGCATACTATGAAAATTCGACTGATTAGATATCGTTTGAATTCAAATAAAAATGTCTAATTATGCTAAGTTCAAAGTGATGCTGAGAAACTTGATTTGAAGACAATAATTTCAGTTTATTTGTTTTCTCTTGTGTTTTATCCGATAACGTCCAGATGACTAGACGAAACATGATGTTTGGAAAACGGATTATGTTACGTATTTGCAAGATTATTCAAATCATTTTACTTACTATGACATCACGTTGTATACGGTGTAGACAAAATGGAAAAGATTTTTAAAAAAATCCTATCATCAGCGTTTATTTTGAACCATGCGTTAGATAAATTTGATGAAGTGATAAAGGAATGATACTTTTGGAACAGTTGATACTTGTTCTGTTTCTTGTACATTATTAGTATTGCCAGCAGTCGTTTTTTGCTTGCTCATAATTTTGATGTATGAATGTTTCTGTATTTGAAATAATTGAAAAAAAATACGAGTGAAAATATGATCTAAAATGTGATCTTTTATAGGGTATCTACTTCCTTACTAGATTTTTTTTCTTTGTTTCTTTCTGTCTCTTTTTTCGAATTATGTTTATTTTTTGCTTTATTATTAAATTTGTTGGTATGAAAAACAAGACAGTTATATTAGTATTAAATGAAAAACGAAAAAAAACTAGACAAAGTATAGTTCTCGTTGACAACAAAATATAAAACAATCCGCGAAAAACGACTAGTCTTAACGAATTGTTTTTTTTTGTTCTTCTCGAAGCAATGTTTATATAGGAGAATCTAAAGATGGAATTATTTATACTAACTTATGAATCATGAATTGCATCAGTTAACAACATTCTACTATTTGAATAATTATAATTATAGTTTAGTCATTCTTTTTTTTTTGACTATTATATAAGGATTTACAGTACAATTTTCAGGAAAGAATGGTAATTGTCGAACATTTAGTTATAAAATCAGTGATTTTAAAGCAACATGTATTTGAACTGTATAAAAAGATTTCAGTTGATTTTTCTTCGTTCCCTTTTTTATGTCTTGTGTTTACTGAAACACTCTGTATGTGATTGTCAATTAATGTAACATAGTAACAAAACAACAAAGATCAACATTAAATAAAAAGTACATTCTTAAGAAAGAGACGAAAACAAAATAAGAAGAAGAAAACCTGTTGCTTGTATGATTGTCACAATTAAACGGACAAAATCGCCGAAAACAGAGTTTTGATGTACATCATTTTCTGCTATATGAATTGTGAGTATGTCGGTAAAGTATAAATCATTGAGTGAGGAAATGAGATGGTCCGAAAGATGAAAGTTATTTATTGAAAGTTTACAGAACTGATTATTGAAACAAAATTGTTCTGTCATATTAGTTAATTAATCTTATAGTAAACAAAAAAATTCACATAGATAAATATGTCTTGTTTTCATACGCTCATTATTCTGTTTTTATTAATCAAGATAGAATAGGAGAAAAAAAATGCAATTTATCGATAGTAGAAGACAAGAAAGAAAGTAAATTGAAAATTAGAAAAAGAGTACCACTACTCATAGATTGATTTAAATACATAAAATCATACAATTGATATTATTGATATACATGAATCTTGTCAAAAACAAATACGTAGAACTTCATTCTTTAATATTCATATTTTTAAAATTTACTTATTCGTTAATAGCAATGGCAATTGTAAAATAAACAAGAAATCAATCGAATTTTGACAAATATATATAAATGATTGTTCATAATTTATTTATATATACATTATAAATATTTTCAATTCCCAATAAATAAATAGATTTATTTCAGAAATAATTTTTTTTCTTTATCTTACTAGTATAAAATATCTAATTATAAAAGAATAAATGTATATATAATTTTTATTATAAAAAAACAATCCATTACTCGAATTTGATAGGATGTCGATAGTGTGAAGAATAATCAATAATTAAATATTGTTTTTTTCATGCCTATTTTAGGTATAAATCATATTTCTAAATGGGTCGCAATCATTTTGCCGACAATCACTTTGCCGACAGGTACTCTTTGCCGACAAAAATTTGAAATCAAAAAAATTGAAATTTGCTGAGAGTATGGCGTCAACAAATCTTGGGTGCAGTTGATGATGATGATGCTGAGGGTGTGAGGGTGAGGGTGAGAAGGAGACGAAGACAGTGAAGTCAGAATTCAACGTGTTATTTGTGATTGTGGGAACAGATCAATCATCGATTGCCTTCGAGACATTGCTTGCAATGTTTTATTATAGAGATGCGTAATTTTGATTAAAAGAATTTGCAAAACCAAAAAAGAGAAAGATTTTCGTAAAAAGCAACAAAAATGCGATGATACGTCGTGATTATATGAATTTATTGTCTTTGTTTATCTATCTATTTGCTCTCTATCCAGAAGAAACTAGCTCACATTCCTTTTTGTATTGTGCCCTGGAAACTACTAGAGTTGGTGAGCTAAGATATGAACAAATTATAGTGGCAAAATAAGTTACCAGCAATTTGTAACTGTCGGCAAAAAAGAGCCTGTCGACAAAGAGTACCTGTCGGCAAAGTGATTGTCGGCAAAGTGTAGCGGACCCTTCTAAATAACATTCTCCTTCTTTACTTAATGCCATTGGTAACATGTGAATAAACAGAATGAAAAAATAATTATTCAGACATGTTTCGTTTTTCAAGAAGACTTTTTAATCGACATTCGTTGCTAATGGTTAGATGACAAAGTAAATTCATTGATGACCTGCAATAACTAAATAAATAAGGAAAAAAATATAATGTCGTGTTGGATATGTGAATTTTTTTCTGTTAACAACAAAAGTTCTTTATTTAATCAATGAGTATAATACAATTTGAATATATAAGTATTAAGCTTAATCAGGAAATATAAATGGAGTTGTTAAAATAAAATTTGAAATCAGCATGATGCTCATTATGAAAAAAATGTAAATTTTCATTTTGATTTGAATAAATCTCATTATTCTTTACAATTCTTGGTAATATCAGTTAATATTGACAAACAAACATTATTCGATAATAAGAGTCGCTTTTTAGTGAATGAATTATTTTTTAATATTCAACGATAACTTTAAACATCAAGAAGAACTATATCTTAGATATTGATCAACACAATGCATATAAATTTTGTCCTATACATAATTCACTGGAAAAATTTGTAGACAAATGATTATTTGATAAATCGTTTCGAGAAAGAATAGGGACTTACTGTTATCTTTATCATCATTATTAACATTGTATGATTAGAAATGTATCAGCCGTGATGGATATATTATAACAAATACATTAGGTATATTTAAAAGAAGTTATTCGTCATATTACTATCAGTTATTGCAACGAAGAAGATGCTTGATTGAGAATCTAAATGAAATTAGTAAAACAAATTTCATCATCAATAGTATCAATTAATAAAAAAAAAAGTTTAAATATTGCTATGTGAAAAATTGATTTAATTTATTACTTACGATTTGTTATGATTAATAATCTTTGTTACGTTTAAATGTTGAATTTTAATATACAAAAATAAAATCAATTTCAATATCTTCAAAATCATTTATCAGAAAATATTGACTTCATTATAGATGAAAAATAAAATTTTATGTAAAATTGATAAAGTATTAAATATGTTTGTACAATACTATGTTTTATATATTGAAGAATTAAGATTAATTCATATAAATATTAAAAGTACTTGTTTTAAAAACAAACATTTATATTTTTATTTTATTTTAATGATTTATTATAAGAAAATAAAAATAAAATACTCTACGAAAAGTAAATATCTTTTAAAAGATTACTAATCAATAATAGAATAAATTAATAAATTACGAATGTTGATTACTTTTGAATAACTTTTTGATCATGATGAAGATGAAACGACATTAATAATAATGCCATGATTATTATTTAAATAGATCGCATTTATCATTCATAGGATTAGATAATACATCTGAATAATTTCTATTAGATGTATCATTAGATCATCAATTAAGTAATACAACAAGTATTAATTTTTTAGCATGAAACTGTCATTAATAATACATATCGATATTGAATACTTCAAAAATAATCAAGAATATTGGATTTAATATTGATCAAGCAGTATTTCATGAACACCATTTATTTTGTCTGAATAAGATTAATTATCATTAGAGATTTTATATGACTATATTATTTTTGATATTACATTTTTAGATTATAGATTATTTTAATAGATAACATTTCGTTCTTTTTTTTCATAATCTAAATTCATCTTCTTTATATATAAAGAGGAATGTTTGTCTGTCTGCTCACTATACATTCAGTCCCTGTAATAGCTACGATCACCAAACTTTACATGGTGCATCCTCAGGCCCGGAGGAAGGTCATAGCGGGGTCACTCACCACGAGTGTGGGTGAAATCTCACCCAGATAGTAGTGTCTTAGCTAGCACTACCAAATTTGCCACGGTGCGTTTCTGAGTTCAGCGGTAGCTTTATGAAGTGTTGTTATTATTAATAGGAATAGGATAGGGATGTTTGGGTGAAATTTCACCCAAATCATGTGGCAATGAAATTTGCATGAATTTTTCCGAAATTTAGCGAATTTGTTATAATTCTAAGATTAATCATTTTGTATCGATAATTCATTGGTCTAAATGTGAAAATCGAAGGTTTCTAGTAGGTTATAAGAGAAAAATGTATACGAGTGTTTCCTTGATTCGCAACTATGGTGTGTTCGTTTCTTTTCTATGACTCACAGAAACAACGTATTTGTTCTTTTTCGCCACTCACAACGATGACGTTTCTATATATATAAAGAAGAATGTTTGTCTGTTTGCTATATATTCAGTCCCTGTGATAACTAGCGTCACAAAACTTTCCACACTACTTCCTTAGCTTCTCAAGAGAGTCGACGTGGGGTTGGAACCACCGAACGGGGTGCGCGGAAGGGCTGGGTAAAATTTCATTCCAATCAATAAAGATCGAGATTCTGATGAATCTCTTTACTACGTATTTAGTCATCGTGAGAGATAGCGTCACGGAACTATCCATATTAGTTTCTTGAATGATAAGGAAAGTCAGCAGAGTGATTGGGGGTGAGAAAGGGAGGCGTGCGTGAAACTTCATCCAAGTCATAAGAGACTGTGATTTTATTCACTTTGTAATCAAATGACGCAGTTCAATGCAAGTTTGAGAGTGGTCGTGCCCAAAATGGATGCGAGTGAGGATGTCAATTTGAGCCCGGTGAGAAGAGTCTCATTGAAGTTGCCTGATGCACGGAGGGAAATGCTCTGTGAAAGATACCTCACGTACGGTAGGAAAAGCTCTGTAGCAGAGGTTCCAGGTATGGTGAAAAAAGTCTTATGAAAGAGGTATCACGCACGGCGAGAAGAGTTCTATGACGAATATCTGACGCATAGCAGCAACAATCCTGTTAAAGATGCCTGACGCATACCGGTAAAAGTTCGGCCCTAGAGGTTTCAGGTGTGACGGGAAAATTTCTGTCACAGATGGCTCACCCACAGCGGGGAACAGTCCTGTAAAAGACGTGTTATGTACAGCAGAAAAAGTCGGGTGGAAGATGCAAAACTTTAATCATATTCTCTTTTCATCTGGTACCTCCTCTAGTTGTTTTATAGTTATAGAAATCATAAGAAATTTTCTCAAGAACTATTAAAGCTTAAATCAAGAAATTTCGAAGAATATGTCAACATTTTCTATTATCATTATTGATACATTTGTTTTCTAGTGAAAAAGAGAACATTATGAAGTTTATTACTAAGAAAACTCTATTAACATATATCAATATATGTTGAAAGACCAATACGATTCGTTGTTTAATTATCTGCATGATTGATGATCTACGATCATCTCTATTAAAATCAATTATATGAAAAAAATAACGTCTTTATTTTGACTACTGAAAAAAACAAATTCTTAAGACAAAATCGCGTTTTCTCGGGCACAATGAAAACCAATGAGATCTCCTGCTTAGAATTGGAAAGCGAATGGTAATGATTCAACCTCAATATTTTCTGAATATTTGTGCTCGAGATCATTGAGAAAAAAAATTGAACTTTTGTTGCGTACATCAAGAAAGAAAGAAAGAAAATTCGTGAAGAGCTTCATAAATACTGCGCTCTGCATCGCATTCAATGTACTTTGCTAATACATTATCAGATATCAGAAAGACATGCAGAAAGAATTGGTCACTATTATGGGAGAAAACAAATGACTCTGTCATTCAAAGAATATGAAACTAAATGAATAATCCATTAAGCCAAACGAAAAAATTCAATAAAAATAATACATCCTCACCCTTAAGAATTGATTAAAACTGAGTTATAAAAGAAGCCCCATGGAAATTTACTGAAGCAGTCAATATAATTTAAAGTTCAATTGTAAACTATTTCTTTAGACTTTATGTCTGCTCTGGTTCTCAGATCAATCAAGTCAATTTGTAATCTTGTCATCGCTCCTAATGATATTATTGACATCTCAATTACATGTTTTATTGGCTTTCTTGTCAGGCATAAGACGCATTACTTCAAGAATACTTCCATAGCCAGCTGTAGTATCCATAAGTATTGATTGTTCAAAAAACAAAACTTTGTTTCACCCAATAAATAAATTTTGACGAATACAATCCACATGGTTTATCCTTTTGCATTGATAAGTATATCATTATAAACATCTTGTTTAATAACACATTTCTTCCAAAAATTTTCACTCAAGGAATCAATATATTTATCTAGTTCTTCGTAAAACAATTTTTCATCCATACCAACCCGTATGTTGGTCATATTAGAAGTTGTTATTTTTCGACAAGGATTTAACGCGCTCTATGCATATATAAATAGTCGGATAGAACAATTAGGTAATTCTGGAATACTCTACTCATTTCTTTTTTATGTTCTTTGAACAGAACAGACTATTTATCGATTTTTCTTGGTTCTTTGTTCTTTCTCGAATTTGCATAATTACTGAAATTTATCACATATCACTTCGCGTTCAGTTTAATTACTAATTCGTCCGAATAAAACTGGAGTTCTACTTTTGTGCGGTTAAATTTAGAATTTGACTAGATTACAATTTTAACCGTAACGTATATACGTCATACATGTTCGTTCATTATGTATATCAACTTGTACACTTAACGCGTTACCTCGATGACCGGGAATTCGAAATCAATATTTAAAAAAATTAGTATTGACGCATTGTAGAGCCTGGCCTAAAGTATAGGAAAAATAAATTTCGTTCCATGAATAAGTGCATTAAATGGCATTTAACAATTCATAACATAGCAATCACTAATAGATCAAGCAAGTTCTTCGATTTACAGCATGAATGTGCCTAACCCATGCTTTGAAACAATCAAGTATATACATAATTGATTAAGGCCAGTTAAGACTATGATAATAGATGTATTTTTTTCTATGACAATGAGTCTTTTATGTGCTGTGCTTTTTCGCAGCGAGCTGAATTAAAACTACTCTATTTATAACGTCATCACATAACGAAAAGCGAATATTCCTTTTTTTCAACTGTTGATTGCAATTCTTTTTTTATAGGAAATACATAAAGAAAGCTAATTTTTCATCAAAAAAGATTATCTTTTAAAATTATTTTATGTAAGGCGATGATGACTTTACTATTTTTTACGTTTTTTCATATCTACATGAAAACGTTTTCAGACAGTATTTTATTATTCATAAATTACGGTAAGTTGTAAGTAATATATCTTTTTATTGATTACTAACATATTGTCGTGAGAATACTGGTAATTGGTCTAACGGGTTCATTGCATTGAATTAAAATAAAATTATCAATCTAAATCGTCTATCATTTCTGCGATACATGTAACGTCGAAAAAACTGGAAATTTCAATGAACATTTTTTTGTCAATACTTTATGTATGGTTGAATAGAACTCAAAAAACTGTAAAAAGTTTTTTCCTCTTTTATGTACATTAAAAAAAAAGTCAAAATGCTGAGATCGTTCTATTACTGAGACCATTCCATATAAAACGATGTCAACATTTTGAGCTTTTCAATGTATATAAATGAAGAAAGGTTTTTTTAAATGCATTTTCTTACACCGTTTTTTGAGCTCTGTTCAAACATGTATAAATCATGGAGAAAAATGTTAATTAAAATTTTGAGTTTTTTTGAGTTGATAAAGACATTGCTATGCATATTAGCCAGACTAGGTTTTTTTTTATATTCGAGGAGTCAACAAACACAACATTTAACATTTACATACTGTAAGCGGCGGAATAAAGATAATATCTTGTCTTCATAGATGTGTATATATAATAAAGTGAAACATAGAAAAGAATAGGTTACAAAAATCCATCGTCATCGCGTTACGTCCGTACAAGCTGATATACGTCGTATATGTCAGTCATCTATATTATATTTTACATTCAGAATCTTCTTTCCTATTTTCTTGTTTAATTTCGAAACAACTGGTTGTTTGATAAGAAACAAGTATATTTCGCTGAAATATCCAAAATTTCAATATAATCGAATATTTCTATATATTTCATTGTACTGAAATTTTCACTATATAACATAAAAGTAAATTGCTCTTTCATCAAATCTTGATGCAATAATTATTGTTCATTAGTACTCGAATACGAAAGATTTTTTCTAAATTCCAAACAGTAATTTTACTGAAAATCTTAATAAGACAATAATTCTGCTCATTAAATGTTCAATTATGCTTCTAATAATTATGATTACAAATAACTTTTCATCTGTGATCGTATTTAGTCGTCCAGAATATAATAATAAAAAAAAAAGAAAAGAAAAAAAACAGAACAACAAGAAGAAAGAAGAAGCAGAGAAAGATCAGCGACACGTTAGACGGGCACAGAAGAAAAGAAAATGAATTTATAAATTGTTCTACATTTCATCTTCATCATCATCTGATTCTTCCAATGATGCCTAAAATAAATAATTATTAATTTTTATTATTAATAAAATATATCAATTACTTTAGCATATTTTTCAGCATCTTCAAAGATATTTGTTGGTACTCGTTCATGTTTGCCATCATTAACTAGATATTCAAATAAATCTTAATTATTAAATATAATTTTATTTATTTTACTTACGTTGTCCTACCCAGCTTAATTCTAATTCAAACATTCTATCTTTTACTTCATCATGTACTTGATAAATACTAGAAAAAAAATGTTTCAATTGATTTATATCAATTATTCATATATTATTTTATATTTACATTTTAGCTGCTTCTTTAACAGCATCTTCTAATTTGAATTCCGATAACTAAAAAATAATACAAAATATATTCACAAAAAAAGAATATCTTAAATATTATGTTATTCATACTTTAAGCTTTTCTATTTCAGTTTTAGCTGTTTGTTGTGCTTTACCAACTGCAATGCCATAATAACCCTAAAATAGAACATAAATTGTTTTTTCTATAATGATCATATTCGTACATAAGTAACACCGGACGGTTCAACACCATATAATTGAGGACCATCGCTTTCATAAGCAGCCAAGAGAATAAAACAGCCAAATGGTCGAACAAAACCGTATAAAGTATAAGCATGCATATACATTGCAAGACGATCTGCCAAATACTAAAGAAAAATTTAATAAATTTTTACAATATATATAATTTTTTTATTATTTAACATACTTTAACTGGAATTGATACTCCATAATCATATTTATATTGTTTAGCTTCATCACGAGCAACGGTTAAAAGTTGACGAGCATCAGCAAGAAGACCAGCAACAGCCTATATAAAAAACAAAGAAAAATAATAGAAAAACAAAAACAAATATATTTTTTCTACAAACCATTCCAATATGTTTATCAACATTATGAATACGTTTATTGGAACCAGATTCATAAAGACGTGATGTTATTATTTTTTCAACAGCAAATGCAACACCATCTTTACATCGTAATGCTACAACTGTTCCACTTGCCTCAACAGCTTTATTTGCATATTCAACTTGAAAGACACGACCATCTGGAGAAAATTGTGATGCACTTAAATCATACTAATTCAAAAAAAACAAAAATTAAAAAATCAATAATAAAAAATTTTCAATCAATTATTAAACATACACCAGAACCTATTGATGACATTGTTTTATTTTGTTCAAATTACTATAATATTTCTTTTTGTCAATCTAAAAAAAATCAGTATTATTCAAAAGACAGTCATACAAAAAAAAAACAAATGCACAACTTATCACAAATATGTCGGCTGTGTTACAGAATACAAATAATTTTGATTCGTTCGTTTGACTTTTACCCATTCTCCATCTTTTCTTTCTCTCACTCAAATGAATGGATTTGTCGCTTTTCATATATAAAAAATTTCTTTCAACTATTTTAAGAGAAATTTATCATTTTTTTTTCTAATGATAAATTTAATTTTATATTTAAATACTTTATCATAGATTCTCTTCAAGAAATCTTTAAAATTTTTTTTTATAATATTTATTTCTATTATTTTTAGAGAATGTTTGCATTAAAAGAAATCTTTTTTCAACCTCTTAAATGTCAACCGAATATAAATACTCTACAGATTCATCAAAATTCGACAACAGGAAATCAACAAATTTTTCTTATCGGTCTCGATGGTATTGGAGTAGTTGTTGAATATGTTCAAACAACAAATGAATGTAAAGCATATACAATATCTTTACAAGATTCACAATGTAAATTATTTTTATAAATTAATTTATATGACTTTGTGTTTTCTATCAGCTGATTGTCGATTATTAAGTATGGAAATTTTACCTATATCAAAATATAATACTTCTCCAGCAATAATGTATGGTTATGCTAAAACAACTGGTATTTCAGTATGTTTTTTCTTATTATTATTTATACAACTTCATTTTCCTTTTAAATTAGAATACTGATGATTGTACAAGTTTTTATTTTGATCGTGTTCAAATAATTGATAATAATACGAGTAATATAGTTCGTTTATACATATATTTATATTGTGAAGATTTTTTTTTTTGTAGAATCATCAATGCAAAATCGTCCATTAACATTTGCTCCGAAATTTATGAAAACAATTGTGTATAAATAAAAATAATTTAATTTCTATGAATATGAAAATTTTTTTTCTTTTAGTACGAAAAATTTGACAACTAATGAAAATGAAGTTATTTTTGTCGTAGCTGGAGGAGATAAATTATCATTTTTTAGTGAAGTAAGATAATAGTTTATTTTAATTTATATAAGATTTATCAAAAGAAAAATAGCAGACTTTAAGATTTCAAGATTGGAATAAAGCTTGAAATGTATTTTAATTAAAAATAATCTAGCATTTATATAATAGTTATATGTTATCTAGAAAAATGAACGATTATTACAAGATATAACAAAAATAATTGATCTTTATCTCCCAGAACTTAAACATACTACTGGCAAGTAATAAAAAATTTCTGTAATATCAATTAAAAAAAATTAAAATTAATTTTTTTTAAAATTTTTATTAGTGTATGTGCAATGGATATAATGTTAATATCTGATCTTCAAACAAATCAATTAAAACAACGATTAATTGTTTGTGGTCATTCAAATGGTTTACTTGATTTATATATAACAGATGTTCAATTAGATGGAACTATAAAAACTACACATAAAGCACTTGAATATGATAGTTTTATTAGTAGTGTTAAATTTTTCTATCATAATCAAAAACCACTTGAAGGTAAATATAATAAAACGAAAAATTTTTAGATAGTATTTGAATAATTTTGATAATAATGAAAATTCTTGTTTTTTTATTTAGATGAACAACCTCATTTACTTGTTACTTGTGCTCTTGAACCAGCTATTATCTATCGGTAAAATTCTATAAAAACTTATTATTATAATTGTATATATTTCCAAAAAAAATCTCTTTTTAATAGAAATATTTTAACAAATGATTTAACTGATCCAGTTATACTTTCTGGAACTGATTCTCAAGATTGTATTACATCAAGTTGTATATGTGATATTGATCTTGATGGAAAAAATGAAATTTTATTAGGTACATTTGGTAAAGTATGTTTTATTTGTCGAGTACCAATAGAAAATTATAAATTAAATACTACTGATGGTTTATCATTTATTGGTGAAATATTTCCTGTTTGTCGTGTTTTATCATTATCAGCATCAGCATATGGTATATTAGCATGTGATATTACAAATGATGGTCTTGATGAAATAATAATTGCAACAACAAAAGGTTTACATATTTATCAAATAGAATTAAATGAAGTTATTAAATTAATAGAAAATCGTTTAGAAAAAGAACAAAAATGAACATAACAATTTATTCAATGATTATTTACTTTACATTTATTTTTGCTTTTCTAGATTATTTTTAAGATATAAATAATGTCACTTGAAATTGAATCTGCTGAGTAAGTTTATAAGTCTAATAAAAAAAAAATTAATCTTATGTTTAAGTCTTTTCTTCGCTCCTCAAAAATCGATTTTGAATCACAGAAAATTTTTTGTTTAATAACATGAGATATGCGTCAAATAAGAGTTTAGAATAATTGATTTAATAGAATTTTCAAGCAAAAAGAAGCCAATCCAGATTTGTAGAATGCGTAATAAAAAAGTATACATAGAGAAACAACAAAAAAAATCATAATATTTGAGTACTTTTAACTCTTTTCATTATCTATCAGATGATAACTTATTTTTGTCTTTGATGCTTAATCAAACTTGTTAAAACATCTTTATAATTCGTTAGTATCAATACTCTAAAAACTCTAATCTCAAACCATTAATCTATGCATTTATTTCAATTTCAGCTTTTTTTCAAATAAGAAAGTTTTTAAAGTCCAATTTTTTGAATATGAATTTAATTATTGATGATATCATTTATGTTTTCTAGTGTCATTCGTCTTATACAACAATATCTCAAAGAAAATAATCTATTACGTACTTTAGCACAATTACAAGTAGTGGAAAAAATCAATAATTGAAATTGAAAAAAGTTTATTATAATTTTATTTAGGAAGAAAGTGGTATATCATTAAATACAGTAGATTCAATTGAAAGCTTCAGTAGTGAGATAAATAATGGTCATTGGGATACAGTTTTACAAACAATACAATCACTTAAATTACCTGATAATAAACTCATTGATCTATATGAACAAGTAATATAGAAAATAAAAGAAAAAAGAATCATTTTATTTTATAATTTAGATTGTTATTGAATTAATTGAATTACGTGAATTAGGAGCAGCGCGTACTTTATTGCGTCAAACTGATCCAATGATAATGCTCAAACAACAACAACCTGATCGTTATGTCCATTTAGAAGATTTACTTACACGATCTTATTTTGATCCACGAGAAGTTAGATTTATTATATTTAATATAATATTTATTAAATTATTTATTTATTTATTTATTATATTAGGCTTATGCTGAAGGACAAAATAAAGAAAAACGTCGTCAAGCTATTGCAACTGCTCTTTCAGGTGAAGTTAGTGTTGTACCTGCTTCACGTTTACTTGCACTATTGGGTCAAGCACTTAAATGGCAACAACATCAAGGACTTTTACCACCTGGTAGAATTAATTTTGAATTTTATTGATTTTACTTTTTTTTTCTTTTAGGTACATCGATTGATTTATTTCGTGGTAAAGCTCAAGTTCGAGAACAAGAAGAAGAAAAATATCCAAGTCAATTAAATCGTGTGATGAAAGTTTGTATTTATTTATTTTTTTAACATATTATTTTTAAATTGATTTGGGGTTTTTTTGTTTATAGTTTGGTGCTAAAGCACATGTTGAAGCGGCACGTTTTTCACCTGATGGTCAATATCTTGTAACTGGTTCATTTGATGGAATAATTGAAGTATGGAATTTTACAACAGGAAAAATTCGTAAAGATCTTAAATATCAAGCTCAAGAACAATTTATGGTTATGGATGGTGCTGTTTTAGCATTATGTTTTAGTCGAGATTCAGAAATGTTAGCATCCGGTAGTCAAGATGGACAAATTAAAGTAAAATTTGATTTATTTTTTCTTAAATATATTAAAAAATATTAAAATAGGTTTGGAAAATCTTAACTGGACAATGTTTACGAAAGTTTGATAAAGCTCATTTAAAAGGTATAACAAGTTTGACATTTTCAAAAGATAATACACAATTATTAAGTACTTCATTTGATCATCTTATTCGGTAAATGATTTCTATTTATTTATTTACTTTTTTTTTTATTAGAGAAATATTTGAATTATTTATAGAATACATGGATTAAAATCTGGTAAAGTCATAAAAGAATTTCGTGGACATATTTCATTTGTTAATAATGCTATTTTTACGGTGGATAGTCATAATGTTTTAAGGTTTATTGAATATAAGAAAAAATAAACGAATTATTGTTGGTGGTTGTTTTTTTCTTTTTATTAGTGCAAGCTCGGACGGTTCGGTTAAATTATGGAGTATGAAAACATCTGAATGTACAGCTACATTTAAATCATTCGGAAGTACAGATATAACTGTTAATAGTGTTCATTTATTAGCCAAAAATCCTGAACAATTTATTGTGTGTAATCGAAGTAATACAGTCGTTATTATGAATATGCAAGGACAAGTATGTATAAAATAGATTTATATTATTTAATATTATTTCTAATAGATTGTAAGAAGTTTTACAAATGGAAAAAAAGAAAATGGAGATTTTATGAATTGTTGTGTATCGCCACGTGGTGAATGGATTTATTGTTGTGGTGAAGATATGATGCTTTATTGTTTTAGTATACAATCTGGTAAACTTGAAAAAGTTTTATCTGTAAGTTTAGAAAATCTTGTTAAAAAAAATAGTTTAATTTATTATTATTATTATTATTATTAAAATTTAGATTCATGAGAAAGATGTTATTGGAATTTGTCATCATCCACATCAAAATTTAATTGCAACATTTTCAGAAGATGGAACATTAAAATTATGGAAAGCTTAGACTTTTTTTTTGTTTTTTGTTATCATTGTTTGTATTATGCGACTGTCGTCTATTGTATAACAATTAAAATAAATAAAAACTAAAAAGAATAAAAAATTGTGATATTTATTCTAAAATATCAATATATGAAAATTATGATACGATGAAGACAAGTAAAATCAGATTAGATATTGAAATTATATATTTTAGTTGAACTCTTCAATCAATCTACTTAAATTTTCTGCGTAAGATTCTATTGTCTAGTTTATAGTGTAGATCAAAAGGATCGAATTTAATGTATTAATATTTTTGCCACATTAATTGAAATCATTTTATATACTATATTTTTATACCAATAGACGATAATTTTCTACATTTCAATAAGATTTATTTTAAGTCAAAACAAATTACAAAGGTAAAAGTCTTATTCATTGATTACTTAATCTTTATAATATTTTTTAATATACAATTCTTTTTTTGTAAATATATAAATTGAAAATACTTAGGGATACCCAAAAGTAGTGGCGGAGATATCTTATTGTCTTCTAGAAGGCATGATAAGAAAACGAAGCTTTATTTTTTCTGTGCTATTTCATGCCTTCTAGAAGACCATAAAATATCTCCGCCACTACTTTTGGGTACCACTAAGTAAATTTTATGCATATTTTTTTCCTATCTTACTAATAGTTTTACAATTAATTAGTAGAAACAAAAATACAGTAACAAATGAAGGTAAAACTTGACGAAATCTGAAGCTGAGAATTTAAAAATATTTCCGATCAGTGACATATCATTTATAATATTGGTTTCACTTCGGAGAGTGCTATTATTTCTACTATCTTCTTCATTTTCTCTCTTATCACTGTCTATTACTGTAAGCATAAAAATTTTCATGCAATGGAAAGATCTCTAAAATGAATGACGACCAATAATACTTAATGTGCATTTCCTTTCAATGTACTACCTGCATTGTATCAATGTATAAAATAGAACTATTACCCATTTCAAAATATAAGAGCCCTGAGTGTTTTTTAAATAACTTTTGATAGAAACAAGATAGAGACCTGCGGTTTTCACCGTTGGAAAGAGGAAACGAAGACGCGTCGAAACATGTATAACAGACTCTCCCGACAATTATCCTTGAGTGTCTTCATCCATGATCTTTCATAATCGATGTACCACGCCCAAGCGTTACAATGAGTTTCCGATTTTCAGGAGTGCAAAAGAACCGCCAACTGAAGATCTACAAAACTACGCATAGCTCAAATTCTTAGCTTCCTTTGTTCAGAAGTTAGAGGCATCCTAATCAACACTGTAGGCCGACTTTTCGAAAAATTTCCGCTAAAAAAGGGACTTTTTTTAAATTTTTCGTATTTTTCCTGGAAAAAATCTGTTTTTTTGTCGCTTTTTTTAGAAAACTGATCAGAAAAGCTCTAGAACACGTGTAATAAAATTCTGTTACATATGATTTGGTGCGTCTTTACCTCCTCTTTCCAACGGTGAAAACCGCAGCTCTCTAGCTCGTTCCTGTAAAAAGTTATTCGAAAAATACTCAGGGCTCTTATATTTTGAAATGGGTAATAGTCATGTCGTAATTTAATACACAAAAGAATTAATATTTGATTGGTTCGATCATATTAACCGATAACATTCTACCTATCGTATTTCATAACAATAATAATGCAAATATGAATCATATTTAAGTTATGAATATGTGATAGTTTGAAGAGTTTAGAAATCCTTTTACAATCGTTGGAGAATTTCAACTTATTAAAACAATAATGAGCAGTTTTGGATTATATTAACAATATTTTTGAAATTAGTTCTTTTTATGCAAAACAATATATTATTGATTAGGTGTGTTGTTTAATATTTATGGTAGGAAATATTAGTATTCTATTCGTTAAGTATGTCATCAGTTGTATCACATGTAACGAAAAAAATACTTTTCAATTATGACTCACCCTTCTTTTTTTATCGTTCGTGTGACGTAGTATTTTATTTGAAAGAAATATTATGCGTTGTGCAAGGTCTCCAAACATACATCAGTTTTCACAAAAAATGTTTTTTTTTCTCCTTCGCAGAACAAAAGAAAAACGAAGTAAAAAAAGTCAGTTGTTTATCATAAGCATTACATTTTTGAGTGCTGCATTTTATTATTAACATAAAACTAACTATAACAATTGCTTTAATTTCAATATATTCACACAGATTTTGGTAGATATATGCAAAAAAAACATCGTTTTACAAATATTGAACCAATTTCAACACATGGTTCACCTGTGCATGATTATTTGATGTATCAATTGCAACCTCTTAAAAAAACACTTGAACCCATGCTGTCTCAAATTGATCAACTGGATCATTTTATTAAAATTGCAGAAACTGAATGTCATTTTCCGTCTGATCATGATCTTACTCATGATGAATCAGCTGCTATCTATCTTTATACTATGGAATGGGGTGAAAATAGCTTATATCAAAAAATTAGTCAAGCTCTTCGTTCAAAAGATCAAACAACTATAAACCCATGGTTTGCTTATCTTAAATTATTCGATACGGCTATTCAAAAATTACCCATAGTTCGCAAGAGTATATGGTGTGTTACAACGAACGATATTGCTAAAAACTTTAAAAAAGATAGCGAATTTATTTGGTGGAGCATTAATTCATGTTCTGTTTCACTTGATGAGGTTAAAAAGTTTCTCGAACCTAACTCAACATTATTTTTAATCGAAGCAATAAATGGAAAAGATGTGTCGAAGTACGCCACTAATCCAAATGAAAATGAGGTTATTCTTTGTCCAGGCACTCGACTTCGTGTTCTAAGTGAAATTTCTAATCAATCATCTCAACATATTGTACATTTACAAGAAATTGTTGATCACATTAAAGAACAGCAAACATCATCTGTTCAAGTCAGATCACCAACAAATTCATCAAAAACTGTATCTAATCAAAAAACAAATACATGTGAATCTATAATCTTTAAAATACATATTGATGAGAATGGTAATAAATATGAGAAGCTAATTCATATATTACATACGTGAAAAACTTATTATTTCAATTAGAAACATATTAAGACACAACATTGAAGAATAACTAAAAAGGAGACATGAAAAATGACAAAAAACACGGAAAGGGTAGAATGAATTTTGCAAATAGTGATTGGTATATGGGCGAGTGGATAGATGATGTGAGAACAGGACAAGGTGTTTATGTTTATGCGAATGGTGCTCGGTATGAGATGTGATATTCATAAATCATTTAATACGTTCGCCTTTATCAATGGAATTCGTAATTGTGTTCGTTTTACGTGATGAATGGATAAGTCACGGGGCAATTTATTGATAATAAAATGTATGGGAAAGGAAAATTTGATGATGTTAATGGTGATAAATATATAGGAGATTGGATAAACGATGTAAAAATCGGTCACGGCATATACAATTATGAAAATGGTGATCGGTATGAGATTAAATATTCATATATCTTATGTCATCATCTCACTATGATATATGTCTTTTCTCATAATATAGCTGACATAACGAATGAATAGTTTTTGGGACAGTTTAAAAATAATAAACGACATGGAGAAGGTAAATTGGAGTGTGCGGATGGTGACGTATATATAGGTGATTGGTTTAATGATGAAATGACCGGAGAAGGCAGATATGTGTGGGGATCAAATGCTTCTTCAGCAGGCGATGTCTATGAAGGAGAATTTAAAGATGGTGAAAGGCATGGAAAAGGTAATCAAACCTTTGCAGATGGTGATAAATACATGGGAAGTTGGGTGAACGATAAAGCTTCCGGATATGGAATTGTCATCTACACTAATGGAAATCGCTATGAGATAAGGTATTCACAAATCTTTTGCCATCGATTCTGAAGAGCACAACTTAGCTTTTGATTATGTGATTGATATATTAAGTGTATAATTGATGGGATATCTTGACCATCACGAACTACATGGAAAAGGTAGAATGGAGTATGCCAGTGGTGATATATATACCGGTGAGTGGATAAACGATAATAGAAGTGGTAGTGGTGTATACATTTATGACCATGGTAGTCGCTATAAGATAGAATATTCAAAAATTGTTTATGACATTGTATGTATACAATTAATACTAACTCTTAACAATGTTTTATAAAGCATAAGAATAATTGTTGGGGCAGTTCGAAAACAATCAAATGCATGGTAAAGGTAAATATATATGGGCAACCAATACTGAATGGGCAGGTGATGTCTATGACGGAGATTGGTTCAAAGATTATAGAACTGGTCATGGTATTTATATCGAAGTCGATGGTAATATTTATGAGATGCTATATTCATAAATTACTTACTCTCGTATACCTAATGTTATTAGAATGTGTAATAATTATTTGCCTATGTAATGAATGAATGATTCACGGGAGAGTTTAAAGATGACAAACGACACGGTAAAGGCAAATATATATGGGGACCACATTGTGAATGGGCAGGTGATCAATATGAAGGTGACTGGGTTGACGACATCAGAACAGGTTATGGAATCTATATTGATAACAAGGGCAATCGTTACGAGATGACATATTCATAAATAATTTATTTTCATTGTGATATCATTAAAACTTATAAATGCACGCTTATGTAATGAGTGAATAGTTTATGGGGGAATTCAAAGATGGTCACTGGCATGGTAAAGGTAAATATATATGGGGATTAGATACTGAATGGGCAGGTCATGAATACGATGGAGAATGGGTTGAAGGCGATAGAACTGGTCAAGGAATATATATTTATCCTAATGGTGATCATTATGAGATGACTTATTCATAAATCATTCACTAACATGCTGTATATCATTGAAAACTACAGCTGAATAGTCACATGATAAGTAAATAATTCGTGGGAGAATTTGAAAACAATAGTATTAAAGGAAAAGGCAAAATGAATTATGCAGATGGCAGCCAGTACATTGGCGATTGGATTGATGATGTTAGAAATGGCCAAGGTATCTTCATTTTTGCTAATGGTGAGAGATATGAGATAAATTATTTATAAATCTTGTGTCTTTCTGTCTAAAATTTCTAAGATAATATTTTGACATCAAATGATATCATATACGAATTTTTACAGGGTCAATTTAACGAGGGAAAACGTCATGGAAAAGGCCAAATGGATTATGAAAATGGTGACAAATATATAGGTGATTGGATTGAACGAATAAGAACTGGTCAAGGTACATACATATATGCCAATGGAGATTGTTATGAGATGAGATATTCACACATCTTCTCTGATCATTTTTACATTATTATTTTAGTAATTATATTTTGAGTAAAGAAATATATGAATAAATGTAGGGGCAGTTTAATAATGATAAAATGGAAGGTATAGGCAAAATGACGTACGCTAATGGTAGAGTTCAAGAAGGCACATGGCACAATGGAGTGTTTTGTAGTTGATTGTAATTGTTTATGTAATATTTTTATTTCAATTGTTATATATCTAATAAAATATTTTGTATTCACTGTCATTATGATTCTTTTTTTTCTTAAACAAATACAATGTTTTTCTATAACAAAACGTATATAGTACATTACTTGTAGAATACTTCAATAATATAATGATTAAAACTTGAATTCAATTATTACGTATCTTTTCAAGTAATCAAATATTAAACTACTTAAAATATTCAATTGAATCTGACTTTATGTGAGTACATATGTTACAGAAAAAATTAAAACCTAGAACAATTACAATTTTTTTCTAAGAGAAAGTAAAATTTTAATTTTTACTCTCGAAGAATTTTGAATTGTTCTAAGCAATAATAAATACACGGTTATCCTTTTTAAATATATTTTTCATTTGCTACTAAAATCCTGATGTTAACTCTGAAATATTTGTGCATGCAGTTTTCTTTGTCGATGATAGTTTATGCATAATGTCACACAAAACGTATATTTTGAGGATTAGTTTTGAATCTTATTCTAAACATTCATGGTTCATGTTATCACAAATTACAAAGAATGAGAATAAATTCAAAACAGAATGATCTGGATAAAAGCAAAGACAAGATTAACACGAAAATGACTGACGATGAGGACGAAAATATAACTAACGGGAAGACAACTTTAGCTCGCCATACAATTTGATCCTGGAGTTTGTGGGCTACATTTTGACGAAGAAAAATTCAAGATAATATTTTATCTAAGATTTACAAGAATTTTTAGTTTTTGACATCTAGCAGGTGTTTAACTCAGTTGTTTTGAATAAATTTACTAAATCTCAAAAATCTAAATCTAATAATTTTAAACTCTTTTGTTATTATACAGTTATATTTTTGCTACTTTTTAAGAGTATGGTCTTCTGATATTTAAGATTATTCTTCATTTCCATTATGTGAAGTAAATGAATCACTACTTTTATGAAATGAAAGTTCTTCATGACTTGTCGAAGATTCTGCTTTAATAGTATCTGGTCGTCCATCTTTATGCAATGTACAATGCCTATAAACATATGTATTCATTAGTTTACTTTTCTTTAAATAATATAAAATAGTAATCTAACCAAATATCTTTCGCATATTCTTCAATCGTTCTATCTGATGAAAATTTAGCAGCTGCTGCAATATTATGAATACATTTTGAATACCATAATTGAGGATTAAGAAAATCTTGTGATACTTCACGTTGTTTATCAATATAAGCTTGATAATCACCTAATACCATCCAATAATCTCCACCAGTTAATAATGTATTAATAATATCATGAAATCGTGATGGATCATTAGGTGAAAAATATCCATTACGTATTTGATCAATAGCAAGACATAATTCTTCATTTTTTAAATTTTCATATGGATTATAACCTTGTTGTCGTCGTTGTTGTACTTGTTCAACAGTAAAACCAAATGTATACATATTTTCCATTCCACATTCTTCAAGCATTTCAATATTTGCTCCATCTAATGTTCCTATAGTCAATGCACCATTAAGCATAACTTAAAACAAGTAAATATATTTTTTTATATTGAAAAAAATGAATTTTTTTTTTCTTTCAACTGACATTTCATATTGCCTGTACCACTTGCTTCTGTACCTGCTAATGAAATTTGTTCAGAAAGATCAGCAGCTGGAATAATATATTCAGCTGCTGTTACTCGATAATTTTTTACAAATAATAATTTCAATTGTTTACCAATATGTGAATCATTATTAATTACTAATGCAACATCGTTAATTAATTTAATAATTTTTTTTGCAATTGCATATCCTATAAATGATAAAAATATAAGTATATAAGAATAAATAATAATATTAAATCATTTTAAACCAGGTGCAGCTTTGCCACCAATAATAATTGTTCGTGGTACAAATGGATCTTGTTTATATTCTTGTCGATCATTTTTAAGTCGATTATAGAGTGTAATAGCTTAGAAAAAATATATTTCTATTTAAAAAAAAACTATTTTCAAATACAAACAAACCATGAAGTAAACAAAGTAATGCTCTTTTATATTCATGAATTCGTTTTATTTGTACATCAAATATTGATTCAATATTAATTTCAATATTATATTCATCTTCAAGCATACGAGCTAAACGTAATTTATTTCTAATCTAATATAAAGAAAATATTTCATTAGAAATTTAAATAAAGATTATTAAATACTTTAATTTGTTGAATACGTGAAATAATATTTTTATTTAAAGCATAATGACGAAAAATTTGAAGTGATTTATAATTATGTCGAATAAATTCTTCTCCAATACATTCAACAATTAATGAAAATAGATCAGGATTACAAAGAGCAAGCCATCGACGAAATGTAATACCATTTGTTTTATTTTGAAATTTTAAAGGTGTTAATTCATAAAAATCTTTAAACATTGATTCACGTAAAAGTTTCGAATGAATTTGTGCAACACCATTAATTGTATGTGAACCAATTATTGATAAATAAGCCATATTTATTAATCGAATAGGTTTTTCTTCAATAATAGACATACGACGAATACGATCATTATCAGATGGAAAATGATTTCGAACATTTTCTAAATGTCGTGCATTTATTTCATAGATTATTTGTAAATGACGTGGAAGAAGTTCTATAACAATAAAAACAAACAAATGTTTTTAGTTGATAATTTTTAAAAAATGTTTTCTTTTCAAACGGTCGTATAATTTTTTCAAATTCAAACTCAAATTTTTATAACTTTTTTTGTCTGAATTCTTAATTAATTCAAAATCTATTTTTTCTTATAAACAAAAAACTTTATTCTTTTGCTTATCAAAAATACTATTTGACAAATTTCCTATTGTAATTGATTCATTTATAAACAAACTTTCAATCATTTGAACTGGCCATCGTTCAATTGCTTCTGGCATTAATGTATGATTTGTATAGGCAAAACAATTGACAGTTATATACCATGCATCATCCCATGATAAATGTTCAATATCAAGTAGAAGACGCATCATTTCAGGTATAGCTAATGATGGATGTGTATCATTTAATTGAATAGCTACCTAAAAGAAATTATTTTTTTGTTTATTTAATATAAAAATAAGTTCATGCCATTTTTCTTTTACCATGTCTGGCATACATTTAAAATCAATAGATGTATGTGAAACTGAATGATGATTGACTTCAGTTTCTGGTAATTTTAAACTACTAGTTTTTGTTTTAGTTTTTGATGATGTTTGCCAACATTTTTCACCTTTAAATCGACGTAAAATATCATGTAAACTAGCTGCAATTAAGAAATATTCTTGTTTTAAACGTAATTCACGTCCTTCAGCAATATTATCATTAGGATAGAGTACACAAGTTATACCTATTTTCATAAATAATATATACATTTATAAAGAAAATAATATCAAAGGTTATTACGTTCAGCTTTATTACGTTCCATTACTGCATGAATATATTCACCTTCATTAAATGATTTAAAATTAAAATCACAATCAGCTTTAGCAGAAAATAAACGCATTGTATTGACAATCTACATATTAGAAATAAATTTAAAAAAAAATGAAATAAATATATTCTTACATTATTTTTATATCCAGGTACTGGATAATCATATGCTAGAAAAATTATTATTCTTAAATGACTATAATAATAGAATTTACAATACCTTGTGCAATGACTGTTTCATAATCAGTCCATTGAAAACTTTTTGTTAATTCATTCCAAATAACTTTTCCATAAAAATGAATAGGAATTTCATTTTGAATTCGTTGAATCTATTTTATTTTAATTTCTTTAATTAAATTTTATTACTGATAAAAACAATAACCTCCCAGGGCATTGGATGTCTAAGCCAATCATCTGGTACTTCTACTTGCCAACTAAATAAAAAGGAAAAGTTTAAGATTAACTAAGAATTCTTATTTGTACCCATCAAGAATTTGTTGTTTAAATATTCCAAATTGATATCTCAAACCATATCCATATGATGAAATACCTAATGTAGCCATTGAATCAAGAAAACAAGCTGCTAAACGACCAAGACCACCATTGCCTAAAGCGGCATCATCTTCAAGTTCTTCAATATCATTCAAATTAATATTAAGAGCTTCAGCTGCCTGTATCGTTTGTTCATTAATATCAAGATTAATCAATGTATTTCTCATATATCGTCCAATATAAAACTCTAAACTTAAAATAAATAATTCATTGAATATAATATATAGTTTCAAAATAAATCTACCTAAGATAATATACTCGTTTACCACCGGACATTTGATAAAATTGTTGTGTACGAATCCAATTTTTAGCGAGAATATCTGAAAATTAAATTAATACATTTTTATTATTTTTTTCAGTCAAAATTTATTTAACCTCTTAAAGCTTGTGATAATGCTAAATAATATTCTTGATAACTTGAATGAAATCGATCAACCATTAATGTTAAATGTAAATGTCGATTAAAATTTTCTACAAGACTATAATTAATATTAATTTATTATTAATTAAAATGTATTTTATTACTTAAAATAATTTACTTAAGAATTGTTTCAATATTTTTTATTTGATGTAATGAAACTCGTAGATTATGTGCTTCAGTTTGTCGATGAAGTTCTTCTTCTTCATCAGTTGGTACATATCGAACGGATACAAAAGAACTACGTGAACGTCGTTTATGTTTTCCACTCACACTCATTTATAATAAAAGAATAAATGAAAAAATAAAATAAAATATTATATTTTTGCGCACTTTTAAATGAACGAACGCAGTGATATTATGACAATATAATAACTGAATATGAATTTTGAATATCTTAGCAAACTAATGCTCACACGTTATACAAAAACCTAAATATGACATTCTAGAGGAACTCAAAGTATAATTATTTAAAGACCTAATTTTAGTTGTCTCAACAAACCGATCTTTCACATCTTCCTAAAACATTCATAAAAAGTGCATTAATTTGACCGATCACTGTTTGTAAACTTTCTCATTGCTTAAATTGAGTTACAAATTTCAAAGCCCATAATATTCCTCGTTCAATCTTAAAACGATGATTGAAGGATTTTTTCTAACATAAAGATAGAGCATCTATTCAGATAGCAGAAGATATATCGAGTATCAATGAATCACATTACTAGGCTCGTATAATTTCATATCTTTTTCACTCTATTAATAATATATTTCTGATAGTTTAATTTCATAACAAAATAAAAAAAACAAATATAGAACTGATAAAAAAATACAAGCAAGAATAAATGAAAGAAAAAAAAATTAGAGCAGATCTATCGTTCCACAAGTGATTGAAGCCATTCAATATGCATTGATATATTAGTCATGGCTGAATATGCTTTTTGAAGGCCTGTTTTTGACATAACACCGGCAAGATGCCAGCGATTATTGTTACTTAATAACATCGCACCTGCTCCCGAATCACCCTTGAAAAAATTCATATTTATATATTAAATTTAATTTAATATTTATTAAATATCACTTACTACACTTAATAAACTCGAATTATTTGTACTAATCGCACAGAAAGCATCTTCAGCAATATCACTTAATTGTCGTAGACATTCACTTTTACTTTGTTGATTATTAAGTATACGAACATCTAATTGTTGTTGAATTGAATTATCATCTGTATGACTATATGAGACAACTTTTAATATATCTTGATCATAAATATTAACAATAGTTGGTAAACAAATCCAATCAATATTTGATAAACGTTCTATACGTTTAGTTAATTTAATTAATGCAATATCATGTGTTACAACAGCATCTTCTGCACCAAGAGATTGATATTCTGAATGCTAAAATATCAAAAGAAAAAGATTTTCTATTTTTTTTCCATTTAATTAATAAAACAAATAGAAGATACATACTAAAGTAAAATTTTCAATTGAATAAGATTGACTATTAATAAAATCAGTACTGTTCAAACTAAGATTATGTACACCTATACGAATATCAAATATATCTTTAAATGAACTCGGTTCATTTGTTAATTCCCATTGTCTAAATTAAAATAAAAAAAAAAAATCTTAAAATATATTATTTTATTATAATTTACTTTCGAAAATGTTGTTCATCAAGACAATGTGCTGCAGTAATTATATTCCAACTAGAAACAAGTGAAGCTGAACAAACATAACGTGGTTCACTATTATAATAATCTCGTTTAATTAATAAAGCGGCAACCCATGGAAAATTTCCTGATTCAACTGATTGTCCATCAATCATACGTGTTCTTCGAACATGATTTATAACTTTAAAAGAAAAACATAAGTTTTTTTTAATTTGATCATTCTTTTTTTTTATTGATTTATTAATAGTATTGAAATGTAATAAAAGCAATTAATAACATACCGGTTGAACGAGAATTTGTATAATCATAACCACATTCTATTTAAAAAATAATTATTTAATTTATCGATTTTATTATTTTTTTTCTTTAAACATCTTACCAATACATTCATTTGTTGTCATATTCATACAACATGCAAATGATCCATTTCGATCTTCACACCGTGAATTTCTATCACAAACTGTATTTGATTCAGCACATTCATTTATATCTATTTATTGAAACGAAAACGATGTGACATATTTATTAATATGTAATCATTTTTTTATACTTATGCAATTATTATGTTCATCGGGTCGATATCCTGAAGCACAAATACATTCAAATGAACCATTTGTATTATGACATATTTCATTATCATCAGTACAATTGTGTGATAATAAACATTCATTAATATCTATTTTAAAAAAAAAAAGAGAGACAATATGATAAATAATCTTTTTATTTTGATTTTTTTAAAATTAATTTTACCTTCACAATGTAATGGATTGAATATATCAAGTGTAAAACCTGTATAACAAACACATTTAAAACTACCATTTGTATTAATACAATAACCATTTGAACATGGATTTGTATTAAAACATTCATTTGCATCTTAAAAAAATAATGTTAAAGAAAAAAAATTTATATTTTATTTATATCTAATTAATTCAAATTTGTCTCAAATTAATTTCAGAAGCTTATCTATCTATAGGTTAATTTAATATTTACCTTGACATGTAATTCCATCAGCTGATGTCACTGTTATATATCCAGGTGCACAAGAACACTATCAATATAAAACTTCTATATTAAAATTTCTTTTATTCTCAATGAACTAACTTTATAACTTCCATAAGTATTCATACATATTTGATGTTCCCCACATATTCCTGTATTTTCACATTCATTAATATCTATTGAATATATTAATATAAAAAAAAAATATTTTATATACAAATTTCTTACCTTCACATTGTGTTAAATCATTGCTTATAGGTGGATGTTGAAAGCCCATTGTACATTCACATTCATAACCTGTTCCATTAAATTTAATACAAGGAAATTGTTTACATACAGGTGGTTCATCTTCACACTGATTATCAACTATAAAACAATATTTAAGAAAATAAAATACGGTAAAATATTATTTAGATCAATTTACATTGACATTCACAATGAGTTGAATTTAATTGCACAAGTTTTTCACTTAGATCACATGGTAAATAACATTTTGATGCTAATTAAAAGTAATGTATAAGAAAAATATATTGAAATCAAAGAAATCTTACATTTATTTCTTAAATGAAATACAGCAAAACCAATAGCAAGACCAATAGCTATCAGAATAATAATTATTAAAAGTACAAATATATACCAATATTTTGAACATATTCTAAATACTATTTAGAATTCAAATCATTATTTATATGTAAAAAGAAAAAAAGAAAATTATTAACCTTTTCCTTTTTGTTTAGGTTTTTCAAATGGTTTTTGAAAAGGATATAAATTTGAATGTTGTGATCGAATCGAAGGACCACGTGATTCAACACCACTTATATCACTTTAAAAAAGAAAATTATATATAAACAAAAATAAAATAACAAAAAATAAAATACCTAAATGCTGCATTGTTATAAGCATATATATTGTCTTGACCGGGTCGATATGTATAAATTGGATTTTTTTCGCGTCTTATTCTATTTAATTCACTTGGTTGTAAAACAACTCCATTATCATTAAGAGCAGCATCACGTGATGAAATAGCATATGGATCATTAGTATACGAAATTCGGTCACGACCATCCGATATATAGCTTAAATTATCAAAGTGTTGTCGTTTCGTGTAAATGCCGGCACTCATGTTCCGGCTTCCTACATGACTAGAAGGACTAAAAGCAAACAGAACAAGATAGAAATAGAGTGTGTCTATTAAATAACATCATTGATACACGTGCAATAACGATAGGCTCACTAGATTGTTTTCTTTTTAAAAGAAATTATTTTTCTTTATAATGAAAGATTAGATATAGAATACTTAATACCAAACAAATACTTGTATCTATATAATATGTGACTGTAGTAAATAAAATAGGAGATGATGTATCGTTTTACAAACTCACCTTCTTTATTTTAAAGTTTCTTTTTTTATCCTTCTTTCAATGTAGTCCCGTTGTTAGGTCAAATATATGAAGAAAAATGTGGAGACGTATGTGTATAAAATGCGAGAGAGAGAACAACCGTCGGATGAATGGAAATAAGAACGGTAAAAATGAAGACGAGTTTGAAAAGAGCGCGCACGTAGAAGAGAGTGAGAGAGAGAGAGAAAAAAAAAATCTGAGCACTTGCATTTAACTCCAAGGAGTGTAGAACAAAAAAAAATTTAAGCTAAAAGAAAGAGAAATTTGCTTCGAAAAAGAACATCGAATAGCTGTTTATATACTTTTACTATTCTCTCGCTTCGTTGTCCGTTCACTCCTCAAATTGTTCAGCGAAAGGAACGAAAGAATGGTGAAATTTATTCATGATTACATCGATTGAATTCAACCATCTATAACGTCGCATAGTCACTATAGTTCGTTGTTTTATAACTCGATTTATTCATTCAAAAGCATATATATATGTTACCGATTACTTCACATCCACCTACGATAGTCGCTTCTGCAATGATATTCTCATGAAAATTATGACTCACACATGTGTAAAAATTAAATACAAATGATTCAACTTTTTCAATATTTGCAAAGAACAGTGTTAATTTTGAATTTTTTTTCTATTTCGTAATACATCCTCTTTATATTTATTATGTGTTACAAAAATCCATTTAAATATTATTTTTTGAAAACTTACAATCTTCAACTATTCAATATACAATAGAAAGATGTTTTTATATAAATAAGCAATGAAACAGCTGTTATTGTATTCCTATAATATATTCTATAATTGTTATTGTAATATGAATACAAATTATTTTTCATCGAAAAACATTTTACGTTTTTCATCTGAAATTTTCGCTATTTCGTTGTTTAGTAAAAATTGTAAATGGATCATAAAATCAATCAAATGATATTATTCACATTTTGATGAGATCAATTAAATTTAGTCCTGATGTCGTTGAAATAATACGAATTAATCATCAAGTAATTTTATCATAAATAAATCAATATTATTATTCTGATTATATTTCTCAATATTACCTTTATTATCATCTTGACCTTTTCTTCCATTTAAACATTTTTCATGTGTAAAGATTTGTCTTTTTTATTTTTCGAATATCGAAATATGAAGGGATGCTGGTGGTGTTCGATTATCATTATACAAATATTCATGAAATTGACCAACTAGATCGTTACTAAAACATTGAAATAGGAGTTTAATATTATCATACTATAATCGCTACGATAGAAAGCTAAACAAAGCTATGCATGTCGAATATTAACTGTATATAAACGATTTTTTTACATAATATCAGTTTGAAGGTATGTGATGAATCTTTCACTCGTAGCTAACAAATAAACAACGATGATTCTTATATGTCTATGAAAAAATATACTTTACTTCACTCCATATTTTCAATAAGTATCACAAACAAAATACTAGCAATTTTTTTCTGTTCTTCATATTTATTTATAATAAGAAAAATATCTAATTTACATCGATATACATAAATACAATATACAAAAAAAAGTTCTACCATATATTTACAATATAAATGCAAAATACTGCTCATTCATTTATTGTCTTATTTATAGATATATTATTTTACTAATAAAAATAATGACAAAGAAAAAAGTAAAAATTCATCCTTTAATTCAAAGCAGAAATTCAGAAAAATATAATATAAAACCTGTTCACAAGATGTTTTCTGAAATATTGTTATACTTCTATAACTATTAACGACTATATGTAACATAAACTTTTATTGAAAATAAAAAAAAAAACTAAATAAAATTTAATGAACATTAACTAGATAAATATAAATAAAAGTCAATCATCAGTTCTATACACTCGTTCAGTACTTGTGACCAATGCCAATTCAACCTTATTTAGTCTATGTCATTTCCATCATCATTTTTGCTAAAATAACGATGAATCTGTATAGGTTTTCTGCTTTAACATTAGCACAATTATATATTTTATCAAACTGAATTATTCTGTACACATAAAAACGATCTTCTTCTTTCGAAGCATTAAAAATTATTTGTGTTTTAAATTTCATGTGATTAGGTGAACTGGTCATCGGCCCTTATTTCAACATAGTTCTAATTATAATATAGAAATCTTCTTTTAAAGTATTTATTTGCTTCAATCATACATCTTGTAATGATTTTGTATATTTAAATTGCATTATTAAAACTAGGTGCACGATAGTTCCATATTAAATAATGGAATTAATTTTATTCGACCAGTTCATTTCAGAGACCGTCACAGGGCACTTTTTTTTGCCCTGCCCTGCCCTTTGCCCTGCTCGGTCTTGCCCTGCCCTGCCCTGAAATTTTTTCAGGGCAAAATTTTTCGCCCTGCCCTGCCCTGAGGGCAGGGCAGGGCAGGGCAGGGCAGGGCGTTTCATTTGATTTCGTTAATTAATAGAATTGCTGATATGTTAAAAGTATATAGCCATTTTCAGGTTAAACACGTATATGTTATTTATATTAATTCGAAAAAAATGTTATACATAAACTGGGATCATCATAGAAAAAGTCTAGTATATTTAAGCATAAAAAACAATCCAAATCATCACAGGAGGAAAATGCAAGTATTAGAAAAAAATATTGAAATAGTAAATAAACATAGTAAGTTGTTTTGTTATATGAACGCGCATTATTCGACGTATTCCCTTCTTGTTTTTATCCATCCTTTTCTATATAAATGTAGACTAAATTGCATTCAATAAAATCATAAAAAATGACACAGTCACATCCATTAAAAAAAGTCCTAATCGAACTATTTTATTCAAGCGCTTGCTAAGACTTGAGTTCACCATGTATCCATACTGAATGCCTCTCGACCTACAGACAAGCACTTGAACACTTGCGTGGGTCATGCGTCTAGATCAAGACAGTTATGCGCTGAACTTATGGCGACCAGAGCAAGGAATAGCTTAGAAACAATCAATTTGAATAAAATAACCACGACTTTTCTACCCGAGATTAAATGAAGATCCTTGGTGTTTACAATATTAAAGTTGGACTACTGATATGGATTGTCTCTCCACTGTCTTTCTTATAGTATTTATTTTTTCAAACTATCAGTTTTTACTGATAATCGATCATTGTGAACGTTAAATTGACGAAAAAAAGAAAGAACAGAAGCTAGTTCGCAATGATATCAACTAGCTTATGTTTATTAACTTATCATGCTTGGGTATAGATGTGAGAATGGATGTGTAGTCGTCTATCAGTAAATTGACTCTAATTCATTCAAAACTTGATGAAAAAAAGCAATCACTACATACCGTTCGATGCGCCTCGAAAAGCTCTACAATGTACTAACTTTGTTTTTTCATGTCTGAATAGTTTACCTTGTGCGAGAAGGACTATTAAACGCTGTGGTCATGGCTTTTGTTGCACTCTAAGTGCTTGGTCGATCAAGAAACACAAGTGCTTGAACAAGAACTCAACTTCATGAATAAGAACAATAAGCGATGAGACAAGAAGCACAAACACTTCAGTTTTTTTTAGTGGTCTTCAGTCTTTACTCATGATGTGTCCAGAGCGCATGATATTCAGTCTTAAGAAACCCAAAAATGTCATGCATTTGCTAAAAGAAGTTCGGCTAGGGCCACTTATCTTGACCAACTGATAACCACATCTATTACAAATGATCATGATATCACTGTTATTAGGGCAAAAACCTCGAAAATAGTGCTTACTGCAGAAAACAGTAATCAGGGCATCAGGGCAAAAACTTCTGCCCTGCCCTGCCCTATAAAATCGCACAGGGCAGGGCAGGGCAAAAATTTTCGCCCTGCCCTACAGGGCAGGGCAGGGCAGGGCGTCAGTGCATCAGGGCAGCCCTGCCCTGTGACGGTCTCTGGTTCATTTTATATGAACAGAATTTGATGATTAGTTTTTTTTTCTAAGCTAATGTTATTAAATATTTCATTTTTTTCTACTTATCAGATTTGTGACTACTTCATTTCTATCCATACAGGCGAACTGCACAAATATACTGGAATGAAACTATTAGAACTTAGTGCTGAAATAAAATCAGACGTTCAATAACTCAGTTCAACAGATTCATTTCATAAGAGTAGAAACAGTTACACATATCTTCTACATACAGAGAATTAAAGTAGCAAACTGTAGTTATCTGGATGATAAAGTATCATTAATATGACAAAAATTCTTCCACTTATTAAGCATAACAAAGCAGAAAAAAATTATTTTTTCTAAATATGCATATAAATATAAACAAAATATGAAATTGATGTATTTTATCAAATATATATTTTCAAATTGTATATTAACTGAATTCATTAAATTATTCATGATTTTATCTTAATATAGAACAAAATTACGATTAAATAATATCACTCAATAAATATTTATCTTTTCTAACAGCATAATTCATATGTTAATACATATAAAAAAGAAAGTAAGCAAATAAGAAAACAAAAAAAAAGTTGATATTAAAAAATGATAAATTAACTAAATAAAATCATTCTTGAGGTTGATCAAAATCATGATAATGAGTCATATAATTTGATTTTGATTCATTTGTATTCAATGAAAACCTATTCTTTATCTTTTGTTGTTCCATAACAAGATTAAATATAGTTGTAGAACGTATTGGAGTAATTGGTAATGTTTGTTTTATTAAATTATCCTTTGATAATGATAAATCTAAATAATTATATTTTTCAACTTGTTGAAACAAATTTTCATGTATATTACTATTATTATTCGTTATTTTTGTAGATGAAATATTTGATTCATGTCGTCGAATTTGTTCTTTAGAAAATGAAAAACGAATAGGTTTTGATATTAATTTATTTTGTGTATTTATTGATGATATACATGATTCAGTTGTATTAACTATTGGTCGAAATTTACTATTTAATGATGAATTGTTATGTTTCTATAACACAAAGATTTTTTTTCTAAAAATATTTTTTCAAAAACAAAAAAAGAACAAAATGTCTTTTTTGTTGCGTGTAGACAAAAAGAAAACGAAGTCAAGATAAACAAAACAAAAAATAAATGTAAAATATAGAAAAACAAAACAAAAAAAAAGTAAACTATCGGATATTAATAACTCACATCAACTGAATTTGATGATGATATTATAGTATTATCTTTTTGAAAATTTGTATTAATTATTGATGATTTTTCTTCTTTATCTTTTGAAAAACTTTTATTAATTGACATATTTAATTTTAGAGCTTGATCATTATCAATTGGTAATAGATCAGAAAAACGTGATTTTCGTCGTTGTTTTCCATGATTATTACCTTCTATTGTTGTTGTTGTTGTTATACGATGATCCATATCTTGATTAAGAAAACGATCATCAACATCATTGAATTCACTTGAGAAATTAAAAGTACTACTTGTTATTACTTGTTTTTTATGTTTATCATCTTGATCATCATCAACATCCATATTTTCTTCTATTAAATTATCACCAGTGATTATTGTTGATATTGGATTTGAAATATTATTTTGTTTAGTTTGCCATTCATTCATAGTTATACGAAGTTGATCAGTAAAATGTACATATAAATCATCACGTTTATTTCTTTTTAATATTTCTGTTGTAGATATGATTATTGAACGAATATCATCTGTTGTTAATGAATGACGAATACGTTCGAGAGACTCAGATATTAATTTAAGTAAATCTTCATTTGAACTAAAGAAATTTTATCGAATTATCAGAGAAGATCTTTTTGGCTAACTAAAAATTTTATGCCCGATATTTAAGATCTGTTACATAAAGATGATCTATTCAGAAATGGAAAACTAAATATACCATATTGTAGAGTTTTTTGAGGTGCATCGAATGATATGTAGTAAATCCTGTTATTACTGTCCTTGGAAGAAATTAGAAACTTTAAAGTCTTATGAAAATAGAGTATCTCATATGTCATTTCATGTGTCTCGAAATGCTTTATGACATAGTATATTTAGTTTTCGATTTGTGAATATGCCTTTCAAAGATTGGATTTGGAACTTTTAATTAATTCTAAATAGTTCAATTCGTATAGAATAACTTACTATTGAATTGATGGTGATGCTGAACAAGTAATATTATGATCTTTTATTTGTAAATCTTTATTTTTTAATAATCGAGGATCTCGTGTAATAGTTGACTCTTGTAATGCAATTGGTTTATATATTAATTGATTTTCATTAGAATAATTTAATGATTTTGTTGTTTTTTTTCCTGTTCCAATAATAACAAGAAATAATTGTTTTGATTCAAATATTTTAGGTAAAAAAAGTGACGATAATACATTTGTTGGACAATCTTTTGTATCAGCTGCTAAAATATACATATCACGAATTAATGTTGAATTCGTACATTTATTAATTACAGCAGCTCGTCCTGATGTATATAATGTATTAAAATATTGTAAAAATATTTCATTATCATTTATATTTATTGATGATGATATAAGTGTTAATATAAGTACATCACGTACAGTAAGTGAATCACGAATATAATCCCAAAGATCTCCTAATCGTAGTCGTCCAAGTATAATAAGTTGTTCAGGAATATTTTTTATTAAATAATCACATTCACCATAAATATGAACAGATTGACATGAAATTTTTATATCAGAAGAATGAATAAAACCATGCCATTGATTTGTTAAATTAATATTTGATATTGATTGATATCTATAAAAAAAAAAGAAAATTCTATAGTTATATTTAAATTAAAATAATTTACTCTGATATTATTTTATTTGAAATTTTTGATGGATTATAATCATCACGAATAATTTGTTGATAAGGAAAATTATATTCATTAGTATCAATAGATGTATGTAATGTTGATGAATTTGTATTTAAATCATTATTATTATTATCATCATCATCATCATAAATTAATGCATCAATACCTGTTGGACTTTCTGGTTCAATATAATCATTATCAAGATCAACTGTTTGAAAAATAGAATTTGATTGTTCAGGTAGAATTAAATGAGTTAATGGTTTTGAAAATTCATTAAAATCAATTTTTTTTGTTAATAATATTGAAGGAAGAGATTCTAGAAAATAAAAATTTATTTATATTAAAATAGAAAAAGAAAGAAAATGAAATTTTTACGAGGAAGAATTAAAGAAGTTGTTTGATTATCTGAATTAGATTTAATATTTAATTTTTCATCAGTAGAAATTTGATCATTAATATCATTTGTTATTGATTTAATTTCAATATTTTTAACATTTTCTTCCAATGAATTTTGTTCTTTCTTTAAAATAATTAAATAAAAACAAAAAAATTGAATCTTAATAATTTCTTTTATTGCCTTACTAATTTACATGTTGGTAAAAATTCATCATTATCAATAAAACCTTGTTTAGTAATTTTTATTCTTTTATGTCTTACTAAATCTTCAGCTATTTGTTGTTCAGCATCAATAATCATTTGAACTTCTTTTTCAAATTGATCTTTACGTTTTTCTTTTTCTTCTAAAACCAAAAACAAAAAAAAAAGAATTAAATTATGAAATATTTATTAAAAACAAAAAATAAATACCAGGTGGTAACATATCTTCTGGTTTCATTGCAACAATTTGTTGTGCTGTTAATTCTTTAGAAAGAATTTGTTTATAAAAAAACTATGAATATGAACAAAAAAAAAAAAGAATTTTTTTTTCTGGTTTTTTGTTTTTAGTGAAGATATATATACATTATTATTTATATTAATTATATTAGCAAGTAATGAACGAAATTTATTTTTATATGAATTATCAACTTTACCATAAACACGAAACATTTCTTCTTCAATTTGTTTAACTTTTATTTGAATATCTTCTTTAATTAAATGTTTTTCATTATTTTTTTCTAATCTAAATTTTTATTAAATTAAATTTATAGAATTTTAATAAAGTATTACAAACTTATGTATAATTTTATCATATAAAGCTATAGGAACTTTTAATCGAATATCATTTAAATTATTGCTGTAAGATGAAGTATTATTTGTTTGTTTTTTAAATTGTATTGAATTTGATTTAATGTTTGTTTTTATATTTGATACAATAGGTGTCAATGAATGTTTAGGTTTTTTTGTATTAATTACTGGTAATAATGATGATTTTAAATTTTCAGATTGATTTATTGTTTTTAATATTGATTCTTGTGATGAATTTTTTATAATTTTATAAGATGGATGTTGATTAATCCAAATACATAGATCTTCAATATTAGGAATTAAATTTTTTTCAAGAAATTTTTTACTTTTATATTCATATAATAATATATCATTACGAGTTGGAATATCGTCATTATTCTAATTTGTTAAATAATAGAGTGAAAAATAAGAAAATTTCAAAATAAAAAAAAAACAATCTTTGTTCATTTTTAGATCAGTATAAAAGTATTGTAGACGAGTAATAAACTGTCGATTAAGATTGAAATTTTATGTTTTTTTCGACTATAAACTCAGATTTTGTATATTTAATATTACCTTAGAGTAATGAGAGAATCTTTGAGAGGAACGTAAAATAAATTTGGAAGTTGGTATGTTTGAAAGCATTTTATAAGAGTTTAAAATGATCAGTCGGCAGCAATATTTTTAGCTATTTTTGATTATTTACAAAAATGCTCAAAGTTGCCGAACTCAGACAAGATGTGAGGAAAATTTTTCTTTCCTTATATTCAAAAAGAGCATCAAACGGTGATTGTAACTCATAGATGTTCATTCATCTAAAATACTTTCCAATAAGTCAAAAATGAACAAAGATTTTGTCTAGAAACTTTCACAGCATTTATTATACCATTTCTTTGCTTTGTTGAATATCTTGAAGTGTATCATTAATATGACGACGAATACATGCAGGTGAACAATAGATCCAATCTGATTTTGCCCAATTATTACAATTATAAACAATACAATGAATTTTTGATTCCTAAGAAATAAATGTAATAGTTTCATATTTTTGAAACAGATTTATTAATCATTATTTCTCACTGTTAATGAATGATATTGTGATAAAATATTTGTTTTTGGTCTTTTTGTTGATTCATCATAGGAAATACTTTTTGATAAAATTCCATTTTTTTCAATTTTATTATTATTATTTGTTGATGATATACCATCTGAACGTTTTCGTTTTATTAAAATTGATTCATCAGATGATCTTGCTGATTTCTCTATCGAATTTGACATGCCTAATAATATTTCAAAGTCATTAATGATTTAATTGATAGCATATACAGTCTTCTTTTTGCAGATAAAAATAGCAATCAATAATTATTTCAGTCATTATAGGATTTAGTTTACAGTTTTAAATAATACAAATATATGAATGAATTATCTTCTTCTTGAAATAAATTATATACGATTTAACTGTATAAACGAATTGTACTTATTATAACCGGTAAATTTATGAATACTATTCTATGAAAAAGTCAGTTTTGATATAGAATGTCATATTACCTTGACATGCTAGACAAATAAATTGATTACCATTTATTTCAAATGCTCTTGCTTGTTCATTCGTGATTCCAAGACTAGAATATTGTAGAAAGATTATTTTTCATCTTCATAATAAACCAATGAGTCTTTTTACCACTCTCCATGAAATCGATTAGCACATGAATCACATTGCAACATAAGTTTTGAATAATCCCATGGCTTTTTACATATACATGAAAGATAAGATGATCTTTGATCAATATCATTATTAAATAAATCGATGATTTTTTTATCATTATCATTATTATGTTGTAGATTATATTTTTTATTTTTATTAATTAATGTTGAACCACCAAGATTCCTTATTGATTGACGAATTTCCTCATACATGCCTCGTTCAAGATCACGATAATTTAATTTTGCTCGATTATTACGTTGTGGATATATTTTACGATTACATTCATTTTCACTAAAATCATTTATTTATTTCTATTCAATTTTTTTCTTGCGATAAGGAAAAAAAAGAAACAAACTTAACTGTAAATATTCCGTTGAACCACTTTCTCTATCGTTTGTATTGTCGTTAGACAAACCTGTAATTCAACAAATAAAAAACTTATTTGTACAATAACTAATACAATAAGAAGAAAAATCACTCTCATCAATAAATATTCAACATATATATATATATATCCAATAACTAAAAAAAAATTTCACACCTGTTATAGAAAGATTAATCATGTATGAGAAAAATGAGATTATAATATAAATAATTTCTCCTAGTAACAATAAAATCTACTCTTCTTTTCTACTTGATCTACTTAATAATATATAATTATTTTGGAAATAAACTTTGGCGCGAACAAATCAATCATTCAATTTTCATTGTATCAATAGTACATCAAAATTCAAATAATATATGTTAATATTCTAAGATTAACTAGAATTTATATTTATCTATTTAGTTATTCGTTAATATGAATAGTTACAGTGAAATATATTGAATGAGAATTATTGATTGAAGATAAAAAATGGGTAAAAATTTGTTTTTTCTCCAATAAAAAATATCGTTTGTTATTTATAATCTCTAATATTTGAAAGTTGTTTTATTTTATTTTTATATTTTAATATAAATGACAAATCTATGTATAGATAAAAGCTTTCGATTTTTAAAAGAGGGCGCCAATAGTCATTTCAAATAAATTCTAATTGTTCGTGTATAGTTTGTATAATAGAAAAGTGAATAGATATGTTATTATATATCGTATTTAGAAGTTATTCAATATACATACACCAGTTTTATAGTGTTAATTATAATAAGCAATTATGTCATTCTTATTACACCTAATTTGGCAAACCATTATTTTTTGAACTAGCGTTTGAATTAGTAATCATAAAAAACGAGTTAATAGTGTTTTCAAAAAATGAATCTTAGACAAATTTCAATTAGATATAACTAATAGAATAATTAAAATTTTATTCTTTCTTCAGATTTTCGAATGTTTAGAAAAAATTATTCATTTGCTTCTCACTGCAATCAGTTCCTCTCGTCATAAGCATAAGCAATAGCAATGACAATATAATTAATTATTATTCCTGATTTTAATTGGTTTTTGACTATTAAACTATTTATGCATTTATTTAAAAAAAAACTATATTGATACAAAATGAATGGATGTAAATAACCAATCATGCATTAAGAATAATGAATCATTATATTTTGATCGTTAATCAAACAAACAAATTTTTAGACGTGAGTCAATCTTTAAAGACTTGACGAATGTTACAATATTTCTATGAGCTGAGAGTATATCACATACAAAATCATCATTGCTTAAAATGCATATAACTTTTCTCTTGGCGAATAAATGAAGATGAGACGCTCAAATACAGTCACTTAATTACAGTGCAATACTATGTGATTTAATTTACATAAATGATTTTAATATTTATTGTTGAATATGAATAATATGATCATGTTTTTGTACTGATTGAAATTTCTATTAAATCGTAGTTCAGTTTTTACTGTTTACATTAAATTGATTGAAAAGTTATTATGTAATGAAAACTTTATCGAAAATTTGATTTTTCGCTATAAAAGTATGACAAAAAATCTTTCAATCAATCAACATAAATTTCAATCATTTGGTCATAATTCGTTCAACATTAAAGGTAATTTTTGCCTTGATCTGTATGCCAAACTCTGCATATCATATAGAAAAATATATGTCTGCGTGGATAAAATACACAACTAGCTCTAGTGTTATCATAGGTCTTACATGGATCAGAATCTTTGTTATCTATGGTATTTCTGGAATTATTTTTATGTTGTGTTTGAATCTGGGATGAAATAAAAATGAATAAAATATTTTATTTGGATCAACGAATGCTACTATTTGTAATTGAGAAGTAGAATCATTACTATGGCACAATAGTATTTCTTTATCATTAATAAACATAACACGATATTCATTATGTTCACATAAATTGTTATTAGATGCATTTTCAGTTAAAATCGAATTGTTTCCTTGATTAATGAATGAGAACAGACCATCAATTAATAAATTTTCGAAATTATTAGCAAACATTTCTCTAACAAGTTGATAGATTTCGTACTGTACAGCAGGACAATGGAATGTTGAGCATGGCGACACAGCGCTGAGCAGTTGAGTTCGATCTATATTAGAAGTATGGTAGGCTTGAGCCGATGACCATTACTACTCTACAATGAGAATTTAAATCAAACATGCAATGCTCCATAGAACCATCAATTATTATTATCCTAATCTGTTTTCAGTTAATTAATATTCCTTCACGAATGTTACCAGTTATCAAATAATTCGTTCATTAGTATGGCTACTGTTTTTATAACTTATAGCTTCAATTAAACTTCTACCATATGATTTATACAGTAGTTTTCATCTATTAACACCCTAGGCTATCCTAGACATGCAGTATATTGAACAGGATGCTATGATTATGATGTGATCTAAAATCATACTGCTACGCACTAAGCTGTCTTAAACAACACAGCTTTGTTCTACTGAGTATTATGAAACGTGTCAAGTATTCAGCCAAATATTTTATCTTCCAAGAATAAAAAAATATATTTTTATTTTGTCCGATCTGGACGGTTTGATGCTTTAAGTAATATTAAATTTTAAATTCGGCTTATAGTTATTCGTAAGAACCAACACTGTACTATGTTTAAGGGTAGATAAGAAAGTTTAGCATATTTTGATAAACGGTAGGAAAGGATATTTTATACGTTGCAAATTGATAAACGCTTAAAACGTTTATCATTCTACGAATTTTTCTCAGTACAGGCAGGATTAAAAAAGTTTTTGATAACATCTCCCGATAGGTTCGAAAGGGTTCTAGATAAAATCTTCAGACGGGTCTCAAAAAGTCACGGATATTGTCTCTAAATAGATCCCAGTCAGTTCTAGAAAGTATTTCTAGATAGCCACCAAAATGTCTCATATTGTACTTCCAATTAGGCAATGGCATAACATGTTATTTAATTGATAGTTTTGGGTTGGAGCTTGATTTATAAAGAAATATTAGTTTAAAAGAAGAAAAAATTTTTTACTTTTGATTTGGAATAAAAATAATTTAATTTAATTTAGTTTTAATTTAATAAATAACGAAAATTACATTAAGTGTAAATATAAATTAACACACCTATTTGCTTTTAACTTTACTGATACCTCTAATTGTTTAATCCTTGCGAAGGTACAGCACTTGTATTGTTGTTTTCGGTTATATGCGTGTTTTATTCGTCCCTCTATATGAAAGTTAATACTATAACAATCTTTATCGATCGTTTTACCTTCTTCTTTTCATCCATATTTATCATCCATGAATCTTCCAAAGACAGCAACTATCGCAAACAAATCTGAATAGTACTCGCAACTCATCTGTGACATTATACTAATTAAGAAAAAGCTCACTTATTGAAGCAGATATTTAATTACCAGCTGACCAAGAAGGTAATACTATATTCTTAAACCGATAAATGCAACAAATTAGCATGATTCATTATAAAATTCATTTATTCTTTTCTGTCAAACAGATTAATTTTGTTTTCTATCTATAAAATAAAAATGCTTTAATATTCTATTACAGAAAACAAGATATAGTCATTCAAACGGATAATCCTTTGATAAAGTAAAGTATAACTCATGTAAATTAACGAATAATTGCACATTTGACTATCACGATATCACTTCATGATCACTTGTTTTTGATGCTTCTATGTTCGACATTCTGATTTATCTATTCAATCTCTTATTCATGTACACTTATGAAATCATGCGACATACCCAGTGAACTTTAATAATATCAGCTAGTGTATGTTATGCAATTGTTGTGAAGAATATTCGAGTAAAGTGTGAAAATAATACACCTCATTTTCTTCATGCACGTACAGATATAACATATTGCAAGACTATTGGTCATAGAATTTTCTTTTTTAAAATGATAGTGCAGGTGGTATGTGAAGTGCCTCTTACTAACAAAAATTCTCTATAGAGAATAATTTCTATATTAAAATATATAAACATTCTACCCATCACTTGGGATTGAGCAGATGCTTTCGTTATATTCGATAAACGAGCATCTTTTCAAGATATAAAATCCTGCTGTGTTTCATCTGCTTATATAGAGAATACAATCCTTTTATTTATATATACAAAAAACAAACTGTTCATACATTGTATATATGATATTACGAAAAAAAATTAATTTAAGGTCATATTTTCTTTATTGTTTTTATGTAGAATGATATGTCGTTTAAAATTTGTTTGTTTTGAAAACCTATGATTACAATACGGACAACGAAATGGCCATGTACCATTATGTATATGCATATGACAACGTAAATCACTTGGTGTAGAAAAACTTTTTGAACATTGTGAACATTGATGTGGTTTATCCTAAATAGAAGAAAAAATAATTTTTCTTTTCAATAGAAAATATAGTATTAAACATACTTTATTATGTATCATTCGATGATAATAAAGATTTGATGAAGCTGTAAAAGATTTTTCACATATTTCACATATATGTGGTTTTTCACCTGAATGTATCCGACGATGTGTATTCAGTGATGATGATGTTGAAAATCCTTTTGAACATATATCACATATATAAGGTTTTTCACCAGTATGAATACGAATATGTCGAATTAATAATGATGGACGATCAAATGATTTCATACAATATGAACATTGTTGCATGCGACGTTCTTTTCTTTCTATTATATTAGAATTTATTATTTGTAAAGATAAACATTTTTTATTGTGTTTTCTTGATGAAAGTATATAATCAATCATAAATGACATGTTCTATATAATAAGAGATTACGTATGAATGATTGTAATATTACGTCAACAATTATATATATATATGGGTCTTGCGTTCTCTTTTTTTTTCCTCTCGGCATAATCAAGTCGAGACGCAAAATTAGGTCATCTATGTATTATTTAACCAATGAAAAGAATAGGAATGATACTTATCACATTATACTGACCAATCGATCCAACTGGTATTAAGAAAGATAGAACATAAAGAACTTGCATTTCTTGTTATTAGTTTATTTAAATATATTTCATTGAACGAAGTTCATATTAGAAAATAATGAAATAATTTAGAAGATAAGAGCATAATTTTAGAGGATTACGAAGGTATGGGTCTCTTTTCAAGATTTTTCTCTAGTTATTCTAATTATATGTAAATAGTTCAATATCGAATTATAAGTGAAAAGTAGGTTTAATTAGATAGATCTACTTATTATGTTTGCATTTTTTATTTGCATATTTAAAAATTCGTATGATTCTTCAAGGTCAAGTCAACTTATTGTCACGTGTGACATCAGTTTTCATTGATTAAAAAAGAGAAACCTGATGTATTTATCATAGTCCTTTTTTTCAATTAAAATTTCAACTAATTTTGATATAATTTTTTTTTTCGTTCGTTTATTTTCTTAAAGCTTTAGATTATGTATGTGAACTATATTTCTCTGAGTAATAAAATAAAATAAAAAATTCAATCATTTACATAAATATCATAATCGAACATTCTTTTTTACAGCATTAATTATTTTGTTTCATATAGACAGAAACAGTCATAAGTGACATTATTTCGAGTGGTTATTATATTCCTATTGTTTTCACTTGATTTCATTTTCTATTATTCTGATTAACAGATTAACTTATATCTCATGTGGCTTCGAATTGATATATTTTCGATAATTATCATGTTCATATATATATATTAAGATAAGATTTAAAAATAAATGTCATTAGATAGATGATTGGTATATCATGGTAATAAAAATTAATTTTTGATTATAAGAAAAAAAAACGAAAAAAAATATATTAAACAATTATTATGTTTCAATACTGAAAGTCATACTTGAATGAAATACGTTTTATAAAAAGAGAAAATTATATGAACTATGTTAATTTTGAGAGTACTCAAAAAGCAATTAATGTCAGAAATTTTATTCAATCAACTACGTCTTCGATACAAATATAGTGCATATATAAATGAACGTTAAAAATATGATAGAAAGATTAAAATTCCATTATAAAGTTATTTCCGGTAAAAAAATAAAAGATTGATATATTAGTTTAGAATTGAGAAAAAATATTCTATCAGTGCATTTTTCGATATTAGTCATTTTAGAAAATAAATTTTGTTTTTGGATGATTCTTATGATTAATTAAAGTCATGATTAAAATTTTTTATTCTCATATTTCTTACTGTTTGTTTTCATTCTTAATACAAAAAGATAATTTTAGTTACAGATGAAAAATGAACTTATATTTAAAATTAGTCATTGAAGTGTATTTTCGATTATTTTTCTATTTAAATGTACATAGTTGATGATAATGTAAATGAATATTTGCATTTAAAAAAAAGCATTTTCAATAGTAACTTAAACTTGAAAGAGAAGTTATTTTTTTTTCGAAGTTTGTTTTCTTAAGTTTATATGTCGATCAAAGTAAAGTGGATCAACGTTGGATGATAAGCATCTATTTTTACGACGTCACTATTGATTAAACTATTCGTACATATTCAAAGTCTTCACTTATAAAAATATATTTCGTATTTTTCTAACATTCACATCGATTCGATTAAAAAAAAATCATTTGAAATTCTTCATGATACAGAAAAAAAAATACTAATTCTGATTAATAACATCGTTGATATTGTGCATAAGTCGAACAGTCAATGCTTGATAATAATTTATCAGTTATATCTTCAATATTTATTTGCATATGTTCAGAATTTGTATGTGAACGTTTTGAACGATGATGTGCTTTTGGTGATCGATAATTTGTTTTATTAACTGAAGCAATCATTGGTCGAAGATAATCATCAACAATAGCACGTAAATCATCTTGTAAATTATTATTTAATTGTTCTGTTGAGCTTGTACGTGGTAATGTTGCATAAGATTCTTCATCATTAGCTGGTGGAAGTGAATCATCATAATTTGAATAATGTATAATAGAATCTTGTCGTTGACGACGATATAAATGATCATTTTTTTCAATTGTTAAACGATATGTATCATTAGCAATTCGTTTAAAACCAACTTTTTCTAATGTAACAGGTGGTGAACGACTTGTTGGAAGACGTTTTTCAATTTTTTTAACAATAGCTGCTGATGCTTGTCGATTTCTTGTTATTATTGGAGTATTTATTGGATTATCTTTTAAATTACCTTCAGCACTACGTGCACGATGAGAATGAATAATAGGTGTTTGATGCTGTAATTCTATTGATTTATTATTAATTGTTTCTTCAAATGTTAATATTGGTAATCGATAATGATGTGTTGATGCATGAGATTGACCATGATTTAATGATATTTGTGAATCAGCTATTGATTCAATTGAAAGAACTTCTAATGTTGATAATGTATCTTTTGATGCTGTACGATGATGTTCATTTAAATCTGCACGTTCATCAGTAAATATACCACTTGATGATGATTCATCATGTTCATCATTATCATCAATAGATGATGATGAACGTGTTCGTGTTGTCGATAAACTTTTTTCAATAAAATTATTTGTTGAATTAT